>JALLBH010000428.1:0-21142 GCA_036940005.1 Skeletonema menzelii | reverse complement strand
GTAAATTTGCATCTCTGTTGTCTTCTAGTGACGTGTCAAGTAAACTTTGAAGCTCGGCGATGGACTCTTGCCATGTTGAGGTGGCGGCTTCGTCGTTGGATCCTGCCATTTTGATTGTTGTTTTAGTGAGTCGCCGCCGTCAATGCCTAATTAATTAAGCTAATTAAGCTCAACTCCACGAGAGGGTGTAGCAGCTACACAAGATTTGCGGTGAGCGGTGCTGAGAGCTGAGAGGTGAGGTGAGGCTGTGGGAGGTTGGCTATTTGGGAAGCTTTATGGATATCCAAGTAATTTATTGGGTGTTTATTGGTCATGTTACGTCCAATTGAGCTGCCGCGCAGCGCATCGCATGCAGCATTTTCATTTTGCTCATTTTTGAATGCCAAGCAATGCCATTTATCATTATTATCTATGCAATGCTACATGTCTATTGTTAGGCTATTGCTTTATCGCACTGACGACGAGCTACTTATCTAAGTAACAATCATACACAACAATGGCCCTCCTCAACGTAGCTAGCGCAATAGCAATCTTCCTACTGGCATCCACCTATGCCTTTCTCTCTTTGCTTCCATCACCCACATCTGTTACACTACTCACTCTGTCACTCCTATTCTTCAACAACCTCAACATCTTCATAGCCATGTGCGAAATAGTCCTAGGCCTCAACATCTTGACAATCAAAGAAGACTACAAGCGTCTTCACGCCAAATACGCTCCAGGCAACAATGAATGGTCAGCATGTGTCAAATTCCTCACCATGCCTATACCACTTTCCCAACTGTGCTCTGGAAAACATACCTGGAGTAAAATGTGGAGCACCTATTCGTTATATGATCCTTCGTATCAAAATCATGAGAGTTTTGGATTCTTTATTGATTTTGGTAATGGATTGAGTACCATTCCTCCTTCGATATTGATGAATTTGGCAATGGTTCTGGATACTACTCGATATGCAGACAGTAATAGCTGGTCTAGTACGGTATTATCACCACTGTTTGTGGGATGTGTCGGATTGGCAATGTATTGGCAGGTCATGTATGGAACTATCATTTATGTCTTGTCGTTCATGTTTAATAGACGGTATGAGGGCAAGTCGACATTGGAAGTTAGTTTATTTGTTGGAATTTCGAATAGTTTGTGGTTCTTTTTTCCGATTGCTGGTATTTATTCGTGTGTTTGTATCTTGAGGGATGGTAATATGAGTGTATTTCGATAAAGATTGGACCATAAGAAGTTTTATATCGTATCATGATCATGATCACTAAGGAAATATGTAGATCGTGTAAAAAGCTGAGATAAACCTATAAACTTCTTAAAACGAATACAACATCGATACTATACACACACCACAGTAGCTATTGCTCTGGCGCAATCTTAGACCCAGATCTCTTCAAAGAAATTGTGCTACCGCCGTCACTGGAGCGTGCCTTCGCTATTTTCGTGTTACTTACAGAACTCTGCTCTTGTATCGACATCATTTTCGATCTTCTTTGCTCTAATCGTTTCAACGCTCTCTTGGCGGGTGTGCTCTTCGGTCCCCATTGGCGTTCCCTCTCCTGTCTCCGCCTCATCACACCTCCCATCTTGGAAGTGGCTCTAGTCATGAAGCCAGGTCGTACGCCGCTGCCACCTGGGAATGCCACCACGCAGCAAGTCATGTTATCCCTGGAATCTAATTCCAGACATGTATCAATGACCTCTTCGCATACCAGTCCTATATCTGTCTCGCCTTCCTCTTGGATGAGTTTTCGAACCAACTTGGCACAGTCTCTGTTTGTAAGGCGATCCCAGATCCCATCACATGCCAGTACTATGTATTCATCTCTGAGAGCATCTCGAGTATGCACCAGAATGTCTGGTACTGCACTAACACGCAGATGCTTATCACTAGTAGATGTGAATGATTCATTCTTCTTGTAGGAAAAGTCTCCAAAGGCACGGCTTACAGCCAAGTCTCCGTCGACACGGCCATTCTTGACAAAGCCTCCCGACTTGTCTACCCTCACTACCTCTACATCGTTGGAGGGCTTGTGGTCGAATGATAAGGGTAGAGCGACCCCGTTCCTTGCGAGGATAGCTCGAGAGTCACCTGCATTGGCACAGATGATGTGATGAGGAGTGATGACAACAATCACTCCTGTAGTTCCACTTCGTTCCAATTGAACATTGGTACCTGTCAAGGAAGGAGGAGGGACCTTGGAAAAACTGTTGATCATGGTGTTATCAAGGCTTCCTTGACGGAAGCACTCTTGAATACCATTATTCTTACCAAGTGCAATTGAAAGAATGTTCTGAAGTTCGAATAGCTGATCGAATCGACGTCCACGCTGGGCATCCTTGAGCTTGGCATCTAGAGAAAGGAAGGTTTTGTTCAAAGCCGATTTGACAAGCTTTACACCGAACGCGGAATGGCGGCATAGGTCCTTTTCGGAAGAAGATGTCGTGCGGAGCTTGAGGTAGGCGCTCCACTCTTCTTGTTCCATAAGTGTTCGAACCAAGTTGTCACCGCAGAACTGACTGGCAAAGCTTCCGCCGTGTCCATCAAACACGGCAAATAGATGATGGTCGGAGAGTACTTTCCTACCATTGTGTATGAGTGGTGGGTTAAGAACATGCTTATCTTCCATGTGAGAGCGCCACCCTTGCATCTCTGAGCAGGCATAATAGATCTTACCAGGCTCTGAGGCAGAATCCCGTTCCCCGCTGGCAATGTTGTCTTCTGTCTCTCCACTTTCTGTGATTTTATTAATCACTGGCTCTTCGAGGAAGGAGCTGCCCTTCCTACTTAGTACGAGAGGCGAACGCGGAGGAACTGTGTAGGTGCCCTCCAAGTTGCTCTGCTCCTTATTATAGCGGATATCGCTGTCGTCATAAGATGATTCGGTATTACCCATGGTTTATTTTGCCATTCGTTCCACAAGAGCAGTGCTTCTAAATCAATATACAGCCTGCTGGTTTTGATCTGGAAATTTGTGTTACGAAGGAAGAGGTGCACCCAGGATCTTGCGAGAAGTGAACGGCGAAATCACAAAATATTCAATTCTTTCTTAACAAGCGCATGGCACTATAATCTCTGCAAAGGAGGAGGATTCCTCCACAAAATTGGCCGCCTAGAGGGCCGTTCATCATGGTGTCGGTCCACAATATTCTCAAATTTCAGATGTGAAAAAATGTGTGGCGTTCGTACTAATTCCGACAGTTTGAGCTTCTACGGAGCGCGCACCCAAATTTTTTTCTCCAGGTGAGTTGGTAGGTACACCATTGGCCTTTTCTCTTTTGCACACACTGCCCACGTACGAAAACATTTTCATGATGTTATGTATGTAAAAAGTTGGTCGTAGAGGTAGGTAGCTACGATACGATAGGTAGATTTCTTGTCTACGTACGGTGGAGATAGATCTTATTTTCGTCATTTTGAAGTGTGGCATACAGAAGTAGACGATGGTGGCCGGCGCCGTACGTTACCAATATTAACAAACAGACAACGTCATTCGGCACCTCTTGCTTGCAATACAGCAATAATATAATGAGGGAATTGGCGTTACCACGACTGCATCGGCAAATTTACATTGTGATCGCATCTGCGCTCGGCCTATTTGTGACTAGCACATTTATTCTGAGTACCTACATTCCATCACCCGCGGATCTTCATAACCATGATGACCGTCCAGCATTTCATTCTGTAGAGCACGTTGTAGGTCACCAGCTACCTGGACTTCGTTTCGAGGAGCCGAAAGGACATTTAAGGTGGACAAATTACGTGAGAACACCAGATTCGTCTAAATCTGCAGACGAGAACGACGACCGAGAAGAAGCAGAAGAAAATGATGATGGGGAAAATAACAGTAACGACGATAAGAACGAAACCAATGACGAGGAAGAGGTGCCCAACTACAATCAAAATGACGATGCGAACCGAGAAGGAAATTCAGATTCCGAATCTGGAGACGCTGAATTGCAGGAGGATAGATCCTCATCCGAGAAAGACGACAATGAAAATGTAGAAAATGAATTGCAGGAGGATGAATCCTCATCCGAGAAAGACGACAATGAAAATGTAGAAAATGAATTGCGGCAGGATAGATCCTCATCCGACAAAGACAACAATGAAAAACTTGAGGTTAGTCCACTCCAGAGAAGGGAAATAGTTAAACAGAATTTTGATAGTACGTGGAGCGATCAAGATGAAGGTCAAGCAGAAAAAGAACATCTACCACAAACTATAGATGCCACAACTGACGAAGAAAAGGATCCACCTCAAATATTTCACATTCTTGAGACACGATTTATGCAAAATCAACCAGATCTTGTCCGACTCGCCAAGGCAAGACTTCAACTCTTCGAGGCAATCTGCCTACCAACAGTTGTGCAACAAACTGCATGGGGTAATTTCCTTTGGATCATACGAACAGATCCAGATTTACACATGGATATACGTCGAGAGCTTGTTGAGATACTAACTAAAAGGGGTGCACTAACAACAACGAAGGAGAACAGCATAGGCGAAGCTGGGGAGCAAGCTCTGACGTATGTAATCGGGAGCAATGACAACTACATTGTCGCCAATAGTACGACTGTAAACCCACAAATTCAACCATTTGATGTACGTGACATGTTTTCCAACATGCTATCTAAACCTGACAAAATCTTCGCTGGTAATGTCGAGCATATAAAGTCAACATTGGGTGGATCGTCGTCCAAGGCGAAAGATGTCGTACTTTGGACTAGGCTAGATGCCGATGATGGCTTATCTGTTGATTTCTTGAAATACATTCAAGATCAGATGATACGGTATTTCGTACCTCACAAAGCGAAAGATGTCAAATTAGCTGGTAAAGATGAGAAGAGGGGGGATGGCGATGAAGAGGAGAAGGCAGATTTTAGGCCTAGTGATAGCGAAGATGAAGAGGATGAGACTAGTAACGAAGAAAATAGCGACGAATCAAAGAAGGTGAAATCTTCTCCGTACTCTCCCCCGAATTGGATGTACTGGTGCGGAGGACAAAACATTGATTGGTTCCTCACTGATCCCATTCATGACCCAAAACATGAAACCGGTGTTGTTTATCCTGTATTACATGAAAATGTATGTGTGACGCCTGGAATAACAGTCTCCATCCGTGGTGACATTGAGCCAGCACTTGTACCCAAATTGGATCATGACACAATTGTGTCTTATTTGGATGAAGTGGGCGGTGAAGCATGCAATAGGACAGGTGTACAAGACGACGATGAAGTGCCAGACGACGGTAGCTGCTTTCAAATGATTCATGGCTGGACTCACGCTGTCCGTTCTCGTACTCCCACTTCAGCCGGCATGATGGGAGTTCACCCAGATGACAATCAGTTGAAGATGGTGCAACGCAAAAAGGGCATGAAGAAGATATTGTGGCGAGAAATGCACAAACACTTTCTTTTGAAGGATGATGATTTGAGAAAGACGAACACTTACTTTGCACAGCATGTGTATGATATTGCTGAGGAGAATGCTAGAGGTCAATGTACGAATGGTCACTCTTGCAAGGTGAGATGTATTTCTGTGCTGATATTGGATTGTCCTTTCCTTTGCATTGTCATACTCCTAACATTGCTTTTGCTTTCACGCACATGTACACTTCAGACATCAAGTAAAGACAGGCTTCAGCAGTATGTTGATTTAAGAGGAGAGACTGATGGAGGCGTTGATGTTGTTGATGGTATCATAATAAGACCAACAGAATCAGCATAAAATAAAATGCATGACATCAACTTTATAATGTTAAGCCACACGTCATTGTTTCATTTATGTAGACGCAATGGCAAAACTCAAAGAAGACTTTCAAAATATTTTCATTCACATGAAAAAATTGTTTCCAAATCCACAGTAGTGCTTGATATGGAGCAACCTTGGCTCGTCAAGAATCTACTTCTCCCACACAATTACTCAGCCAACAGTCCTGGGAACATTACTTTAGAAAACATCAGGCTCCATTCCTTGATATGAACAACCATACACATTGTTGCGTAGGAACTTTTTCCGCTCGTCAAGGACTGAATCATTCTTAAACTAACATCAACCCCTTTCCATTATTGAGAAATAGGTTTGGTTTCATTACCTCCTTAGAGCAACCTCTCTCTATAGCAAAATCGAGGAACTTTTTCCACTCATCTGAAGGACTTTTCTTGTGATAAAAATATGAAGACTCTTCTATTATTTACAGCTCATCGCTTCCAGCCTTGGCAGCAGCAGTCTTAACAGACTTCATCAATCCAAGACCAGATGCCTTTACTTCAGCAATCTTAGCATCCTTCTCTTGGGAAAGAGAGGAGTACTTGTCCTGAAGCTTCTGGACCTCAGCCTTGAATTCAGCCTCGGCATCCTCCAACTTCTTCTCTTCGGCGGCAATGGCAGCATCAAGGTCTTCAGCACTCATGTCTTGGTACTTCTTGATATCGGCCTTCTTGGCGTCGTCGCAAAGGTCGATATTTTTGACGGAGCACATGGGCTTGAGGTTTTCTTCGGCGAACTTCTTGAGGTCGTCGAAAGTACGTCCACCCTGAAAAAAGTAGAAATATATTGACATGAGATAAGAGAAATGCACACAACAATAAGACAATGACGTAAAAATATCAGAGTTTCATTGCGAATTCTTACCTGGTAGTCTTGCAAATCATCAGGGCTTCCCCACTTGAGGGTGGGGTAACCACGGACTCCGTTCTGATCGCAAAGATCTTTTCCGCCGGCGGTACAGTCGACATCGGCTACCAATTGAGTGTCGGATCCTTCGAACTCTCCCATAAGCTTGTCCCAATCAGGCTTTAGCTTCTTGCAGTGTCCGCACTGTGATTTTATAGTGAGAGAAGATCATTAATTAATTGTTTAGTAAGACCAATATTGCAAATAATAAATATGTAATATCCAGACCAGCCCGTGCCAATGCTGCTTGGCCGAAGAATAAAATTTACTCACCCATGGAGCGAAGAACTTGAGGAAAACAGACTTTCCATCGGTCTCAGCAGCGTAGTTCTCAGGGGTGAGCTCAATAGCAGAAGCGGAGGATGCCGCAAGGGCAAGGAAGAAGGCAGCTTGTTTCATCATTGTTGCTATCGTTGAGAGATTGTTAATTGTGTGGCCGAGGTGGGATGGAGAGGAGTGGAAAAAAATCTTGGATCTTGCTTGGTCATTCTTTGGACGAGTCATACTACTTGACGGGCATGATGGCATGCGCACTAACCTCTTCTACGATAATGAGCTACAATAGTACGCAAATAACTCTCTCTAGAGAGGGCGAAATAGAGGGCATACGCCAACTTAATGCTACATTTACCCACAAAAGTGATTTCCACGCTGGAATTATTTGGGAAAGATCAGGACACGTATCTCGTGTGCAGATTTTCTTTGCTCCTGCTCCCTCTCCGCTCTCCGCCCCTGACGCGGCCGTCGGCCGTAGCTATTAGGAGTACCCTATTTTTTTCTATTCCTCAGCTGAGCTGATGGTGTTGTGTTGTTTGTATTGTGTATTGTATTGTATTGTACTCATCGGCATAATCGACTCAATCAAGTCCGTTTGAAGAATAATAAAGATGAAAAAACAGCCGATGATGTCAATTCTTTCGGCTGCCGTGGGATCGGCTGCAGCTTTCCAAGTACCATCGTGTCCATCGCTCATGTATGCATCATCAAGTGCATCGAAACTGTATTCTTCTCAATTAGAAACTGAAACAAACAACGATGATTTAAATAGGTCAACTTCTTGGAACGATATAGAATCCTTCGAAGGTGATTCTCGTGCTGGAGAAGATGGTTATTCTGTCCTACGCCGTCCGGTTACTTTCGACGCTGATATGGATCCTATATTTGCTGCTCCACTTGTATTAGATGAACGAGAAGAAGAACAATTGAGTGATGCTAATAAAAACTGGTATGAGGAACGCAGCAGTGGAAGAAGGACTTCCGGTAAGAAGAAAGATCAGAGTAGTAAGAATAGCATCTTGGGGGAATATGCTGATGTCCTGCAAATTGCAAATGATGATGCAATTGCAAAGAAAGATAACAAACTGCAAGCAAAGAGACAAGATGAGGAAGATCAACATTTAGACATGAACAAAAGAACTTTAGAGACTCTAGATTATCCACTTGTTCTTCGTGCATTAGCAAAAGAATGCAGCACTGTGAAAGGGCAAGAGATTGTATTGAATTCACATTCTCCAGATGAACAAATACAAGCTTCATCATCCATCAAAGACGCCGATGATGATATTGCTTCAATGCCATTGACAGCGTCTACCGTTACTGGAGTCCATCATCGTTACGGGGCAGTTCAAGAGATGCAGCGGTTAATGGAAGGCAGAGTTTCAGGGTGGGTCACCTCCTCGAGACAACCACAGAAGCAGCAACAGGGAAATAACAAAGGGAAGAAGAAATCACAACGAAAACCATTAGGTGCGCCACCAATTGATGGTCATACATTTGACTTAACACCCATATTTGATATTGTTGATGAGGGAAAGGTATTGGAGGGTCCAGAGATCCTAGACATTACTCTAATGTTGGAGACTGCGTATGATGTGTTAGATTGGTCTCGTGCCTTGAAAGATTTCAATGAAGATGAGGAGTCTTCAAACAATAATGGCCCGCAGCAAGATCCGTTTGTAGAACTGCCACGGTTGACAGAATCAATCGAAATCGATGAAGAATTATTCCACCTGCTCACGAATGCATTTGATGATGAAGGTAAATTGAGTGGAACTACCTTTCCCGGGATAGGTCGTCTGAGAGCCAAGGTGCGCACCTATAAACGTGACATCCTCTCATCAATAGACTCCATCTTGTCACTCCCTAGTATGAAGAATAAGCTAGCTGTTGAATCGGGTGGAGCGCTAACGATGGAGATCAACGGACGATTAGTAATACCAGTTCAGCAAAGTTACTCAAATTCTGTGGGGATTGTCCATGATGCATCTCGCAGTGGCAAGACGGCTTATGTAGAGCCTTCCGAGATTGTTGGACCGACAAATGAGCTGAGACAGGCAGAAGCAGAGCTACGTGCAGAGGAGGCACGAGTCTGGCGCCAACTAACCGAGATGATCGTTCTGCACCGAGAGGAGATTGAGAGAAATGTAGCAAGCGTGGGTCAGCTGGATGTTACGATGGCACGTGTGAAGTTAGGAAAACGTTTACAAGGAGTAGTGCCTACTGTCTCTGAAGAAGGTGTCGTTAGCGTGAAGGAAGCGAGGCATCCAATTCTTTTGCTTAGAGGTTTGGAGGGAGTGGTGGGAAGTGATGTAGATATTGGCAAAAGCGGCAAAATGGGGCTTATATTGACAGGTCCCAACTCCGGCGGTAAAACTATTGTGTTGAAGCTGCTTGGGCTTTATGCGTTGATGGTGCGCGATGCAATCCCAGTGCCTTCGAAATCACATGAACCAGCTCGTGTAGACTTCTTCTCTCCTATTCTAGCTGACATTGGCGACATTCAGAGCGTTGATGGTGATCTCTCAACTTTCTCCGGTCACATGCTTGTTTGTAAAGAAGTTCTGGCAAACGCAGACAAAAATGCGCTGGTGCTGATGGACGAGTTGGGATCTGGTACTGACCCGAATCAAGGTGTTGCTATTGCTCAGGCTATTTTGGAAGCATTGTTAGAAAGAAATTGCCGTGTGGCCATCACCACTCACTATTTGGAGCTGAAGCAGTTAGCATCAACGGATGATCGATTCGCTGTTGCGGGCATGCAGTTCAAAAATGGCAAACCGACGTATAAATTACTACCTGGTGTAATAGGAGAGTCGTTCGCATTGGCCGTCGCAGAGAGGTTAAAGCTGCCACCATCTGTTGTTGAACGTGCGTATGAGTTACTGGACTCGGAAACCCGACAGATGGGTGAACTGATTCGTGACCTTGAAGATCAAAAACTTTTAGTAGAAGAGAAGGCCGAAGAACTGCGTAAACGTGAGTATGAAATGAGGGAACTGAAAGCAGATATGAAAAAGCAGCAAGAGCGCCTTGAGGCCAAGCAACTTAATGCAAGAAGAGAAGAAGCGAAGAAATTTGCTACCAAGTTGGAAGAAAAAGAAAAGTTGCTTGAAGATATCTTGCAGAAGCTGAAAGGGAGTGGCGCATCCAAGAAAGTAATTGCTGATAGGTGAGTAAATAGAGAAGAAGAGGTCGCAAGTTTCCTGAACTGCATTGCTCTACTTCCTCTTCTTAATTTTCGTTCTTCTTAACTTTTCTTCTGTTTGTTGCACTTTTTAGTTGGAGTGATATTCGAATAGTAAAGAGGGAGGTTCTGTCCGATGCAGAAAATGTACCGGGCGTCATGAGCAGGCTAAAACAGCAACAGGGTGAAGCGGCAGATGTGGAACTAATTCCGATATCTGAAATGAGTGGAATCAACAATGTCAACGTTGATGACAAGGTTATTGTTTGCAAGAAGGGAGCTTTTTATGGTAAGGAGGGTACTGTCAAACAAGTTGGCAAGAAAATACAAGTAGGGGTAGCAGGAGTTCCGGTGAGACTGACACTGAAGGAAATTGCATTCCCTCCTTCGTCTGGATATGCTGCAAAGGCAAGCACAACCAAGAACCCAACGATGTCGAAGATGGCTCAACGAGCGTTAGAATTGGATGATTCAGCAGACTCTCCCGTAGAAATGTCATCGATATCATCTCCGAGGGATACAGGATCTACTATGAAAACAAAGAGCAACACTGTAGACTGCATTGGAAAGAACTTTGAAGAATCCAAGCGGTTGTGCTTGTATGCTTTCAGTAATGCAGCCATGAGCAATCGATCAGTAGTATTCATATTACACGGCCACGGTACAGGTGTTTTGAAGAAGAAAATTCGCGAGTGGCTCAAGAGCGATCGTCAATGGGTTAAGAGTTATAGGCCCGCAGACCAGGACGATGGAGGGGACGCATTAACAAGAGTCGAATTGAAGAAGCAAGACGTGTTCTAACATTTACAAATATTCGAATGCAGAGAGAAGAGAGAGCAAAATAGCTTGCACAACAACCTGATTGTCTTTGGAGCTGACATAAATCACAAGTGCTAGTGATATGATGAGATCAATGTGGTAGACACGGCACCACATTCCATTTCGTTATATTAAGACTAGCTTCATTTTCACTTGTAGCGTGTAGCGTAAAGTGTTACTCCTCTTCTGCGTCCAGAACGCACATTGTCAGTCTTTTTTCGATCCTTGCTCTGGTAACTTCGTCTACCCCCTTCCTTCCATCGCCTAACTCTACGAAATCTTTCTCAAACTTTTGTGCGGATTTGACACACATCAAGACCAAATTATTTGGAGTTGCTGGCTTAGACATGTCCCAACGGTAAAGTTCCAGCACTGTACCAAGACGTGACCCTGATATAGCACATTTGTTTTTCCACAATTCAGCCATCAAATACTCTACGTCATCTGGATCAATTTGGATTGCACCGATATAAGTCCCATCGGTAGTATAATTGTCCGACCCTTCTTTCAAAGTTGGTGTCAACTTATCCTCTAATTTCTTCTCTCTTGATCGTAAATGTTGATACAATTTATGTCTGATATTTCTCCCGACTCTTTCTGCCCCAACTGGTGAGAATGGTTTTCCACCAAGCTCACATAATGCCATGGCTGCAAGTGTCTGTCCCATAATTGCTGGCATTGTCCCAACAACAGGTAGCACACGAACTCTCATGTTGTCCACAGCACCAAAATTATGCATACCTTCCTCCTTTTGCTCGTCGGTTATTGCAGCCAACTTGGCCACCACCTTTTCAGAGCTGAACACAACTGCCAACTTCGAATCATCATCTACACACGAAATCCATCCACCAGAAGTAACACCAGAGCCATTTGTAATCTTTTCTCCAGACTCCTTGGCTTCCTTTTTTGCCAACATTCGTAACCTTTGACGCACAGCAGTAGCCAATGGATCACGAGAGGCACTTCTCAAATCGCTGATATGAACGCGTGTTGGATCTGCCTTACCTCCAGCACCCATACATGAAATCACTCGAATATCTCGTTTGGCACAGTACGAGATTAAATTTGCTTTTGTCGGTACATCATCAATAGCATCAATCACAATATCCCATTTTTCCACCCCATCAGGAGGATCCATCATTGTTCCATCTCTTTCTCTATCACCTGTATACATTTTGACCACTGGATCTAATACTAGTCTACTTTCATCAGGACAGATTTGTCGTAAGTGATTGCATAATACAGTAACCTTGGGCAAGCCTACATCCTTTAGTGTCGCAACTGCATGACGATTCAGACTAGATAACGTCACTTGGTCAAAGTCAACAAGACGAAGATACTTGACTCCAGATCGCGCAAGCATATGAGCAGTGTGTGATCCTACACCTCCAAGACCTACGACGAGAACACATGCGTTCGTAATGTCGGGCATACCGTTGGATGATTCAAAGTAAAGGTTGTTGCGACTAAGCATTTCGGATCGAATTTCATCGGGCATGGACTGAGTCGATGCAGCATCATTTCTGGCAGTTGATGCTTTCGGGGCATTCGTAATTGTTTTGTTCTTTGAGGTTACAAGGTAGGTTGCGATGGACCCTGCTAGCAAGCCAACCGCAAAGGCAATCTGACCGTTCTTTTCGCCGCTCATGGTAGACATTAGCGTAGAGTCAATGGATATGGTGGCATTTTCGATTTTGGTGATGGTGAATGGTGGGTGGCGCCAAAATTAAGATCTTTATTTGCAAAGCAAGACGGCGGGCGCGCCATAAAGGAGTGCGAACAAGAGGAGATCTGAGGAGATGCACCATGACACATGACACTGTCATTGCTGCAATTATTTACTCCACCCTAAACAACTAGAAGCCAACCATGGAAGTCGAACAACCACCTGCCGCCGCACCAGCACCCGCCGAAGAAGCCACTGCTGCTGCTTCCGAGTCCGAACCAGCAGCTGAGCAAACAGAAGCCACTCCCAGCAGCGGTGAAAACACTTCAGCCGCCGCCCCGCAACCTGCACCAACTTCTTCTGCCGCGGTACAACCCGCCGCTGCACCCTCCAACTCTGCCGCTGCAGCCGTGGCCGCGGATAAGCAAAAGAATTTTCAAGCGTTACCCATCCGTGCTTACTTGGATCAGACCGTCGTTCCGATTTTGTTGGATGGGATGAGTGAATTAGTGAAGGAACGCCCTCCAAATCCGGTGGAGTGGTTGGCTGCTTATTTGTTGAGGAATGATCCTCAGAAGAAATAAATGTATTCTTGATTGTTATGATGAGATTGATGAATAGAGGAAGGGGGGGTTAGGAGAGATTGCGTATGAACAGAAGGTTAATCGAAATTTTTATAGAATTCGATGAGTAGGTGACACAAGATGTGTGCAAAACATGTTGTTTCCTACGGACGACTATGAAGCGCAAAATCACTGTTTCGTTCTATTCAGAGGATTTGTGTGAAGGTGTCGTGAGGGGGAAAGCTGTTTTGGGGGTAGTGGGGAGGTTGTTCAATGCCTTTCGAGAGGATAATGGAGTGCTTTCATAATACTAAACGAATATTATTTATTACAAAACTGGATGAAAAGTCAATAAATATTCATTGCATAAAAGTGCTTACTAAAGAGGCGTAAGCGGGACGCGTTACGGACCGACACCGTTACATGTGGACCGCAAGTGTTGCAGTCGTGTTACTTCATACCATATCTTATCCTTCCTCTACTTCCCACTTGCCATCTTCTGTGATTAGCTTGGTTCTCTCTTGTACGATAGGTGTTGCTACATTTTTCATCTCACGTGCGTGTTCAAGACCCCATTCCACCGTTGCAAATGCCAATTCGTCCCATGGTATCTCATCCCAAGAGACAAACTTTACATCACTTGATTCATGACCAGCTTCAAATGTATCACTTTCAAGTTCAGCTCTATAGATTAGTTGAACTTGCATCCCTGCAAGGTTGTATATTGCTAATAATTCTAGCTTGGATGGGTCAACCGAAACGCCAGCCTCTTCCCAAGTTTCTCTTGCTGCTCCCTGACGAGAAGTTTCACCTAGTTCCAAGAAACCTTGGCAATATCCCCATTTGCCTTTGCACGGTTCGATATTCCTTTGGCAGAGCAGCACTTTGTCTTGGTAGGTAGCAATTGTGCCAACGACAACTTTGGGGTTTTGATACGCAATATGACCACAAGATGGGTTCCCACAGACGTGTCTTTCACGTTCATCGCCTTCTGGCACCTGCAGTTGTGTTGGTGTGCCACATTTTTCACAGAATGATGGGCCAGTAGGAGTATTTGAAAGTGACGTGGATGAAAGTGATGCTTTGGAAGGGAATCTTTTGATGATATTATCACCAGCGCAAGCACGCTGGCGGAACAACAAAACGGAATTGCAGCCTCCTTGTCTGATGTAGTGAGAAGAGTGGAAAGCTGATGCAGATAGTGTGCTTGCAAGCAGCGAAGCGGCTACCCTGAAAATCATGTTACATTTACTCTGAAGACGACTGGGAGGCAGTACCCTATGAAGTTTGGTTGTATAATATTAACTCCGTGTTGCCCATTACCAAGCCATTACCATGGCGGAAGTAAGTAGATAGCGTGAAATCGACGAGAAGTTTCATCATGATGTGTGATGGCCGATTTGGCGCCAAGATACGTAGGAATTCATATTGAAAATAGACACGTGTCATACCCAAAAAGTTGACCCTCATCAGGTCCCATATCACATACATAGAGGCTGTAGCACCGCTGCACAAGGAATTTTGCATGAGCTGAGTATATTTCCTTCTATGCTATAGTTACCAACTATATTGGGCCACTAGCAGCGGATGAAGTTCGTATTGACATCGCTACTCACACAATAGTAGTCAGATAATACGGAGCTATCTTGACGCGCAAATTGGCTCTTATCAGACCACACGAGACTGTGTCATTGCCACTACATGTGTAGTCTGCATGTGTCGTTTCAGTCTACTTTCATACTATCGCTACCTATTATAATGGGCCACTAGCATCCAATATTGTTCGTATCAATGATGATACACACTTAAAAGGTGGCAAAATGTAGATTTAACAGGCAGTACCATAGCCGAATATGATCATTATAAGGTTGCTGTGTGTAATACAGACGTCACATCCGAGGTTAGAGTTAGTATGTCGTCCATATGGATGCACAAAAGAGGTTTAAGTATCTTGCCTCAATATCCTAAATGATAATCAAACTTTCCGAATCATTTTTCATTTTCAATCCCATAATATTAATTTAATGTGTGTGTGTTAATAGCACAATCTTCAAAAACAAAACTCATTCACACTACCATAAACTCCCAATATACTCTACACAATTCATAAGTCCAGAGACTGGACTACCACGTTCAAATGGTATTAGCTTTGACATCATCTGCAAGTTGTTCTTCTAGCCATTCTCTTACTTCTGGATAAATCACATCACTCTGTGTCCCCTTAAACGTTTGGATAACTCCCTTATCCTCGTAATACTGCGCCAACGGTCTCGTTGCCTCTTCATACTTATTTAATCTCTTCAACACACTCTCAGGCTTATCATCGTCACGTTGCACAAGCGGCTCACCAGTCTCATCATCAATCCCCGTAACCTTCGGCGGCTTATACGAGTAATTGTACACACGGCCAGATGCTGGGTGGATCCACCTATCCGAGATACGTTCAATGATTGTATCATTTGGGATGCAAAGATTGATAACCATATCCACATCTAATTGTTCATCCAGTGCTACGGCTTGTTCCATTGTGCGGGGGAACCCGTCTAGGAGGAGTGATTGACCGTTTTTGATTGCCTCGACTGCATCCTTCATGACCATTTGGATCATGACATTATCTGGGACCAGAGAGCCCTCTGTTTTTGTTCAATGGTTGATCGAGGAAGATTCCATTATGAGATGATCACTAAATGAGCAATAATTGCATAAACGAGGACTTATGTTCAAAGTAGACAACTTACCGTCCATATGTTTCTTCGCCTCCAAGCCCAACTTGGTCCCATTTCTAACATGCTGCCTCAATTGATCGCCAGTACTGAGATGTCGAAATTGCGGGAAATCGCTTAGAATCTTGCCACTAATTGTTCCTTTTCCGCCGCCTGGTTTGCCAAGGATGAGGAGTGAGTGGGCACATGATGACGGTGGCGATGATGTTGTTGACGGTTCATCTTGACTGAAATCCTCCATGTCTGCATGATAAATGGAAGCAAATGATCGTACCACTGTAGTTGGTGATGTTCTTTGAAGAAGTGGCGACGATTTACCGACGATAGTTCGTCGGATGGCAGGTGAAATTAATGCTTGCATCATATTGTGCTATTGTGCGGTAGGTTTACTCACAGGTTTTGCAAATTCCGACTGGTGGAAATGAGGTTGTGTGTCGTAGAAGAAACAAGTATAGCGTGTCAGGCAACCCTCTACCGATGCTATCGATATTTCATAACGCAATGAAGTCAACAGACCGAAGGAATTTGTGGGTGTATGTTGGGCTTCTGTCCACACGAAGAAGACATCACCGGATGAGGAAAAGCTGCCGAAATCTCGGTGAAGATGTCATCGATGCAGCTTCAAGCCAAGTCGCAATTTCAGTGCCAAAACACGTGTGAACACGTTGACATGTAAGATGTCCCATTTACAGTGCTGTCATTTCTTTTCAACGAAGAATTGAAAAATAAAGAGAGAAAAGAGAGAAACCATGGAGGCCGTGCTAATTTTTTGTTGCTTGGTATTGGTACCATAATAACCGTAGCCGTAGTAATAATTGACCCGCCTTGAGAAGAAGAAGTAGAGATAGCAACAGCGAACTACTATCATCCACCAAAATATCAATATCATCAATGCGCCAACGTCCACCCAGATCCAACGACGACATGTACAATAATCTCGAATCCGGAAGAGGCGGAAGAGGAGGCGGCAACCGAAACGGTGGCATGTCCTCTCACGAAGCCAATGCCAGCATCATGGAATCACAAAATAACGATCGTATATCCGAATTATCCGACCAAGTTGCTAGATTGAAGGGGTTGACAATAGATATCGGCAATGAGGTTCAAGAACAGAATAATTTATTGGATGGGATGGGCGACTCGTTTGGGAATGTGGGGGATATGTTGGCCGGGAGTTTGCAACGGATGGGGATTATGTTGGAGCGTGGCGGGGCAAAACATATGTGTTATTTGGTGGCCTTTGTGGTGTTTGTTATGGTGTTCCTTTATTGGTTGGTGAGATGAGAGAGAGAGTGAGGGGGGTGGTATGGATCAAAAATCACTCCATAGTTTTGCTACTCAATTAGAAGACGCTTGACTTGGAGTCTTCCAACAAACAATGAATGTCCAATCACATGTATGGACATCGTATCGTATTTTAAAATTTATTTTGGACATCTCCCCCTTCTCCCCCCCAATTCATCAAATCAACACTCAGCTCACTTCGGAAGCTCAACTTTTACAGAAAGAAAATCATTCTGTAACAATGACTGACATTGACGCTATCTGGAGTTCTTTAAGAAGCGAGGACAATGGCGACTTGATCCTGCAAAGTCTCTCTACAAAAAAGCCACGCGGTGTCAGCAGCAAAAAGAAAAATCAAGTCTTCACTATTCAGCAGAAGGAACCGTTCAACATTGACTCATTCACGTCCTCCTCCAAAGCAGTAAATAGCGTTGCACCGATTGCAGCAAAAGAGTGCAATGCAATGACTTACAACCTATGTGAGTTAGCAGATGCATTTTCTGCATTAGATCAAGATTCTGATGATGAGGAAGGCGAAGAAACTCCTCTATCATTGGACAAACAGCCAGTAAGAAACCAACGTTTGGCAAGTGCTTTGAAGACCAATGATATTGCTTCTCAGATTGAATCGCTTTCACAGCTTAGCGATGCTATCAAGTCACTCCTGCGCAACTGCAATGACAACAAACAGCAAATCCAGGCTATAATGGACACTTGCGGCAAAGCTCTCTTTCAATTAATTGGCCACAAAGCAGAAAAATGCCGCAGCCTTTCGCTAGAGTGTGTACAGTCTCTAATCCTTGCAGACATTGATCTCACCAGACATCTGCCCTACCTGATAACTTCAATCGTCGCTCGATATACACCATGTGCATATGACAAGGACATGGAAGTATTCGTCCAAAACCAACAAGAGCATGAATATTTCAAGAGAGGAGGAGCTTCGAATCGCCAAGATAAAGATGGCCTGATTGGTCAAGTCACGTTTAAAGTGGTTGAGCCAAACGAAGAGTTGAGGTTGGCTTTGTGTCAAACGATAAGGTGTCTGGTGGGTAGCATTGTGACGATGAATGTCGCAGGAATTCTGGAACCATATTACTCGGAACTAATACTGTCACTGCAGACAAGCCTCAGAGACCCCTTCCCCGATGTCAAAATTGCCGCTTCTCATCTTTTAGCCGAGCTGCTCGCTATCCCCCACTTTGAATTAGGTGCAAAGTATTTCGCAACTGGTTTGGCAAGAAGTGTGCTTCCCAACCTGCGAAACAACCGCAACGTTGCCGTCATTGTAGCTGCGATGGATTTGCTTGAGGCAAGCATTGTAGTTCCTGACAGAGCTAAACGAAAAGGTGCCGGATCAGCAGCGATTGCCGATCTTGTCGGTTTCAAGGCAGACAATGCAATTTCAATCGCCGCCTTTTATGACTCACAATACGCAGTCTCGGTAAATATTCTTGCCGAAGTATCGTCGCAAAGAAACCCACGAGTTCGCTTGCGCTGCTGTCAAATGCTGCAGTCCCTCTTGATCAACCTTCCAGACAAATATGATCATGAGCAGCGTCTTCTCCCGTATGTTCTGTTATTCATCAATGACGCAATATCTGAGGTTCAGAATGAAGCATTGATCTGTATTAACAAGTGTGGGGAGCAGTATGAACACGACGAAATCATTGAGCGGCGTCAACTGGGAGTAGATGGTGACGATAAGATCGACTACAATACAAATCTGCCTCCGCCATTCACATGCCGACCTAGTCTTGGTGCAAGATTGTTTGTCCGTAACAACACAAGTCGGTTCTTTCTGACCGTGCTAGGAGAGCTAACAAATTGGAGGCCCGAGACGCGACTTAGGTCTGCTGAGCTCTTGCTGATACTCGCTGTCTTTTGCGAAGAGCATCTCACCAAGGACTTACACCGTACTCTAAGCAACTTGGCCAAGGCTATAGATATCGAACAGGCGTCGCATCACGAACACGAGCACTTGAAGGTTCTTGATCAGATTGAGCAAGTGCTTTGTCTCATGGCCAAGTTTGTTGATCCAGCTACGTACCTCAGGATAGTGCGCCCAAGAATGATGGAAGACTCTTTTCCTATGCAAAGCAGCTTTGTTGTGTTACTTTCATCTCTTATTAAGGGTACTTCGTTTCACAGATTGTGTCCACATTGTGCTGAATTACTTTCTATGGTTGCTTCTCCCAAGTGCATTGGACCTTTTGCCGGAAGCAAGACAAGACTTCAAGGACTGAAAGCCTTAAAAAGTCTATGCGATCGTGCAACTGGCAATTTGGAAGCACTCGCAGCACATTTCAATAGCTCAAGCAATGATTTGAGCCAGGCATTATCGAGTTGTATCGATGCTTTGGAAGAAATGGTGATAGATTGCGTGGAAGAAACAGTTCTAGCTTTGAGCAAGGAGTGTCTGAGCCGACTAAATATTTTGAGCAAAGCATTGGCGTAACATGCTTAATCTAAATTTATCTTCTTCACATAAACAAATCCTTTTCTTGTACGAGACTCTTGACAATTACACGATAACCTCAACCTTTCTATCCGCCGACTGAAGAGCTACCATGCGTTCATCAGTGCTTGTATTCAAGTCTGGTGCTAGGATCTTCAAATATCTGTCAAAATATAGGCTTTGCTTGACGAGAAGACCAAACTCTCTTGGAAGCTTCAATCCATTGTCTTCGGTTACGTCTACAATTTTCAGCAACATGTTGGTCACTTCGTTTTCATCAAATGATATCGCTGCTTGGACAGTCCCATCTCCACTAACCCCAACAGCTGCAATATCTGGAGACACATTGGCAATATCATTCATCACTGCTTCAATATCCCTTCCGAACTTTTGAACGTCCACATCTTCGTCGGTTGCACCCATGTTGCACAGCGCCTGGGCCATTCCATCGTAGTCGCCCAACGCCATGGCTGTACTTAACTCACTCACTGCATTGAATGTTTTTTCACCAACACGGCCAACCATCCCGAAGTCGATAAAACCAACACGCCCATCATCCAACACTAAAAGGTTACCTGAATGTACATCTGCGTGGAACCAAGGCATAGTCATTACAGATGTCGTCCAAGTGTTTAGTGCTGTAATGATGAGAGATTCAGGATCATTTGTGATTGTGCGAATAGATTCAGCATCCACCATTGAAACACCTCTCAGCCGTTCCATGGTCAATACCTTCTTGGTTGTTTGGTCTCTATAAACACGTGGTGCGGTTACTGAATCACGCAAGCCTTGGTCTCTCAAGAAGGCACGGAATTCCTCGATATTCTCGGCCTCCTTCTCAAAATCTAATTCTTCAAGCATGCTACTCTTGACATCTCCAGCTACTGCCGACAAAGATGTTCGTTCAAAGTCAGGTTGTAAGAATTCCAATACTCGAGAGGCAATGTAAATAAAATTGAGATCCGCTTTGAGTAAATTGTCAATTTGAGGCTTTTGTACTTTTATTACCACCTCTTCACCCGTCTTCAGTTTTGCAGCATGTACTTGCGCAATGGATGCAGATGCCAAAGGTGTCTTGTCAATGAATGAAAAGTTGTCTGTAATTGGACCTGTCTCCTTTTCAATGATCTTCTTCACAACATTCCATTCTAATGGTTCTGTAGAGTCTAAACACTTTTGGAATTCCAACACATATTCGCTCGGAAATAAGGAAGGACTACTTGCAACGAATTGACCAAGCTTAATATATGTCGCTCCCAATCGCTCAAACAATTTTCGCAACGCTACCGGGGCACTAAATTCTTCAGCCTGTCTTCCGGGTCGTTGAATAGGTGAAAAATCTTGCAATGTCCGAGATATGGCAATGTAGGCTTGCAATGTTCGAGAAGGTGCTGCTCTGGGTCCTGCATCAAAGGCTGCCTGGACAACATCACGGATGAGAGAGACGGCTTCTTCCGAGGTGCGTTCACGGACGCTCTTTTTAGCAC
>JALLBH010000427.1:0-21333 GCA_036940005.1 Skeletonema menzelii | reverse complement strand
ATAAAATAATTCCTACGTAGAAGTTTTTTCCTACTAAGCCACCCCTTCCTGGCGCTCGTGAGGAGGCGCCTTATCATAATATGATATCAAGTAAATTTCGAGACTGTCTTTCAAAAAAATGAGATTGTCGTACCCTCTTTGGCACCAAACATGCCGATTTCTGAAACTCCGACATAAGTAAGGGCATTCCCTTCCGACCTCAGGATATTTGCCACTCCTGCCTAGGGTACCAACACATAGCAGCCAACAATTTTGGCCAGCGACAACAACGGCAGCAACGAGTTCAATTTATGTGCCAGATACCCTCCGCCTAACTCTAGTGTGTACCATTATCATATCATCTGCGCAGCACAATGGCGACCGATCCTTTGGTTGCGCGGTATTACAATACTCTTGGGCTCAGCTGTCATGGACATGACGACGCTGAAGCCTTGCACCATCATCATGATGCTCTGTCAATATTCGAATGGAATAAATGCAATGCTCTTCTGTTCGAAAAACATGATCTTTACAGAGATTATGCACTAGAGATGGCCATCACTTTGAGTCACATCGGTGATGTGATGCGTAGACTCAATGATTTCGTCGGTGCGGCACGAGCATACAAGGAATGTCTAGATTTGTTCCTTGAAGGTCTGATCGATAACGGCATGATGTTGAAGACCAGGTTGAACGAAATAGAGCGGCAACAAGGCATTGGTGGAGAAAGCTCTTATGCTGCAATAAGCTATGGTGCTTTGATGGATGATGTTGACTTCGTCACAGTGGGCAAAACACTGCACGAGCACGCTGACTATGCGCGTATTGTTGCTGGGGTCAATACGTTGCTACGCGAGATCCAATGCGCAAAGTTTGTTTCCCATTCAGCATCATCTCGTAGGAGGAGAAGAATGAGTAAGCTCAGAGCAACGGAAGAGAACCTCAAGAAAGCAGTAGAATCATTAAGCATGGAGACAACCCCAATTGAGAAATTACCTTTGACGAGTCAAGCCAAACCGTCCTTAAAGCGTTCAGTATCCACGCCAGGTATTAGCCGAGAGAGACCAAGTGTAATACGTCGCTCTTTTACGTCGATAGGCGACGATCTAGAGAAGTACGATGGCATTTCAACAAGGATTGCACCAATAGAAGAGGCGTTGGTTATTGCCCTCAAGCGTTTCCCTGCCCCCAAGACAGTGCCTGATGATCCATCATATTCAAATGCCCAGGATGCAACTCAGGCTGCAGGAATCATACAATTCAAGACTCCTCCAATACAGTCCCCAGCAAATAATGATGCACACTCACCACGATCTGTAGAGAGAGTGGATTCAGGATTTGAATCAGGTTTTGATGTACCGACTTGTGTGCATGTCAAAATATCAACATTCATTTGATCATGTCTGTACCATAGCAACTGTACTACTATTCTTTATCATTACTGCTGTTTCATATGCCAAAGTCGTTCATCACACGCCTACCCTTGGAGTATGATTTATTTGAGTTGCGACTTTTGAAGGCACCCTTTCTGCCAGATGCTCTCTTTCGGTCTTCCAAGTGCTTCTTGACTCGCTCGCGTGCAATATGTTCTACTTCTGCATGGCTGAGTTGAGACATTCGTGACATGCCGCTTATTGAAACACCTTCAGCAAATGAGGCACCATCATCAGGATTGGGATTCTTCTGACTAATATGGAAGTCATCCAAATCTAGTAATTCTGGTGCTTGCTCATTCTCCTCTACAACAGGGTTGACGTCGGCATCAAAAGCATCTTCTTCTTCATCACAATCCTCTTCACTGCCTTCTTCGTCGCTTTCTTCCTCGTTTACGTCATCCAGACCGCGGTTTGATCGTTGGTGAGCTTGATAATACATGAGCTCAGAATCTCTTGCAGCATCTTCTTCAGAATAACCGGAAGCCTTCAAGTCTTCATCTAAACGGAGCTGTGCTTTTGAAACCAAAGTGACATCATCGCTTCCGTCTCCAGTGTCGTCGGCATCATCCTTATTGCTATTTGCAATTAGTTCTTCCCATGAGGGCATTATTCCACCAAATCTTGACTCTTCTGATTCACCTTCTACGTGGCACTTCAGCTTCTTGCTAAAGAATGTTTTAAGGCACTCAACGTCACGTTCGTACAACTCTTTTGCATTAGGATGCCTCGTTGAGATCATTTGTGGGAAATCAATTAACGTCACAATTGGCTTTGGATCACCACCAGGTAGTCTCTCTGCAGGCTGTGGCGGTGCTTCTACAATAACTTCTCCTGTCCCATCAATACCATGCTTTTCGAGTGGTGCATTTGAACTTAAAGCTCCTTTGAACCTGTCTGGAAGACCCGAATGTCGGACATAATGCTCAGTTGCATCGTCTTCCCAATCGCGATCCTCCTCATCCAGATCATCATTCCTCGCTCCTTCAACACCACTGTTGGCAATCTTACTTTGGACACCACTCAAGTCAACAATGAGGTTGAATTCGTTTAGATCACAATGTACCAATCCATGTTGTGCCAACCTTCCAGCAAGTATAGCAGACTGTTCAAAAATCGACTGAGCCTGCTCTGCACTAACTCGATTGGAATGCAATTGGTACAAGGGCAGTCCACGCACGACACTCATAGCAACGATATGTCTATTCTGACCGAGTGGTTTAGGGGTGGGATATCCAACATCATACAGAGATTTCATGAATGCGTATTCTTTAATTGCCGACGTTCTGCTCAAGAACAACCACGAGTTAGGTAAGGTTCTATATTGCGTACCGTGTTTCTTATTCTTCGAGAGGGCATTCACCATGAAATAATCTCGCTTCTTCTTCACATCTCTGAACGATGTTCTTCCTAACCTGTGAAACTTGAGTACAATCTGAGTATTCCTGGGAGTAATCGCGACATAACAATCGGATTCTTTTCCTGTCCCAATCTTATCTCCCAGTCCAGCGATGATACCACGACTTTTTAGATTGTGAAGTGCCAAAATGTCATACCCGGAGTTGGTGAGCCGATATCCATCATAGCCACAGCTTTGGTCATGACTGAGTAACTTGTCGCGCAGTAAGCTAGATAGAATTTTGTTGGTGCCTCCATGACGTAAATTTGCGATGGAGTTGATAAGAGCAATAGGAACAAGAGAATGGCCCTTCATGCCCGTCTCCACCGCAGCAAGGACTCGAAAGTCCTGCTTGTTCATTGTCCGCATAACTGTTGGATCGAGCTTCATCTTTGTTAACGACTTTGTTTTGAAAAGTAGTAATATCCACAGCTACAGATTCTTTCGATTAGCTTTCACCACAGAACAAAAAATAATGGGAGCTGAGCGCATGCTTGAATGGTCGGCTGATCAGTCTGGCTGACCTCCGTTATTTTCCCTCTCTCTTCTTCTTCTTCCTTCTTCCTTCTCTCTTCTCTGTCTATCTCGCATTCTCTCACTCGTCGATCTCCACCACTCACCTCTCATCACACCACACACCACACCCCAACATACACCCATCAATATCACTGCTTCAATCAAACTATAGTGCCACCATGGACTTCGGCAGGGATATGACAAAGACGCCTGGTATTGTAGCCAAGTCTAAAATTCGTCTCGTTGACGAAACACATCTTGGTGACGATCCACTTGATCGGGAGTTGTGTCTCAAAGCCAATGAGGCAGCCAAGGAATTGTTCTTTGGCAACGACTACACAGCATCAAAGCAAGCAACCGACAGCATCGAGGACGAAGAGACATTGAAATTAATTGATTGCTCTCTCTATAACGAGCAACATCTTCCTCCTGCTCGGCGGCTGATTCAACCCAACGATCTAGTTGTCGTCTTTGAATCCTTCAATGACCTCAATTTCGTATATGCCAAACCAAATGATATATTTTCAAATCGCAATGGACACTTTCATCACAAAGACTTCATTGGTAAACCTTATGGGTGCAAAATTCGGTCAAAAGACAATGAAGGATTGGGATTTTTATATTTGCTACGACCTACGCCTGAGTTATGGGCCAGAAGTTTACCGCATAGAACACAAATTGTTCACGAATTAGATGCATCAATGATCACCCACTATCTGGAAATAAGCCCAAATATGACTGTGTGTGAATCAGGTACTGGCTCAGGAGCAATGAGTCACGTAATTCTACGATCTATTGCTCCGAAAGGAAAGCTGCATACATATGAATTTAACAAGATGCGTGTTGGCAAGGCACGAAAGGAATTCGAAGGACATGGACTTGGTCACTTGGTACAAGTTCATCACAGAGATGTTTGCGGAAAGAAAAACCTTCTTGCAGCGCAGAATGGTGCTAACAGCGAAGAAGGGATGGAACAATCTGCCGAAGATGATGCTCTCACCGATAGCACTTCTACAGATTTGGACAATGATGACACTGGCGAAGATGAAGAAGTAGATGACGGAAAAGGCGGTTTTCAACTGGGTCAAGCAGCTGCTCATGCAATCTTTCTAGATCTGCCTGAGCCATGGCTAGCGGTCCCTCATGCTGCCTATACTATCAAGCCGAATGGTAGAATTTGTTCGTATTCTCCATGCATGGAACAGACTCAGAGAACAGTGGCTGCATTGAAACAAAATGGATTCCATTCATTAAGGACAGTAGAAGCACGGTTGAAGGAGTACTACGTGGATGAGTATGAAATGGAAACACCGCCGACGGATTTGCTGGACATTCCTACTGAAGAGACCGTTTCACTTGAGAAGGAAAGGCAGATTGGAGGCACTCAAAAGACGAAAGAAAGTGAACAACACACAGAGGATGAAACCAAAGTCAGTGGCAAAAAAAGAAGCAACGATGCAGCAAAAGGTCCATCGAGAAAAATACTTTGCGCTCGCCCTTTTGCTCATATGAGAGGACATACAGCGTTTCTGACGTTTGCTACAGCTGGGAACAAAATGCGACCTGACCCCAACGCTTCTCTAACATAATAGATCGTTTACGTAGCGTTACGCCTGCTTTAAAGTCAAACCGAAGATGACAACAGATGACAATGACAGAACATTATTTTGTAATATATTCGCCTTTGATGACAATGCCAATCCCTTATTCCGAACGAGATATTGCTCATGCGATTGGCATAGTACAACCTAAGGACTCTCCAATGAAGTTGCCTGAGTCAAAACACCGTGCTCCAATAATTGCTCCTGCTCCTGTGGCCCATTAGGGAGCATCACTCTCATGATCATCTCTTGAAACATCTTTTGGATATTAGCACTGCTTTCCTGCAATTTGTGTAACATCTTCCCACGCGACTCGTCATTGAAAGCGTATTCGTGCTTCAAAATTTGCTCATGTTCGTTGAGTTTCAGCATCCTATTGTTGTACAAATCAGCGACCGTCTGAGTGAGCTCTTGGGCGTACCTATCCATGATCGCATGATAATCTTCAATGGATCTTTGGAATCTGCTGCATGCGGCCTCGCGACGCTCCCTCCCGTTGAGGAAGACGGGCACTTCCGTTTGCGCAGGTTCATGCTGCATGATCTTTCCCCAGTCCGGTTCCTGATCTTCAATGTTTCCTCCGTCACCCGCCTCATTTCCAGGATTATTATTAACGTCATTGTTAATCATCTCATTTTCCTCCTCGTTCAACCGCATCTTCTTCTGTGCCTCATCGGGCTGATTCGCAGCCGAAACTCTCTTGAGAAGATTCGCCAACATCCTTTGAGCCGCCCGTGCATTCTCCTCCAATTTTTTCTCCATCATTTCACGCCTCTTGTCATTCTGGATGTAATCATGCGTCAGCTCTCCCTCGATGTCGACGAGCTTCTGCGCACGAGCGTGCAACAAGGTCACGACAATCTCCACGAGGGATTCTGCGGATTTATTCACGGAGTCGTGAAGAGCGTCCAAAGCTGTGGAATAGCTGTCGCTGGCAGCTTCTTTGCGTTCACGTCCAGAGAGAAAGATGGGGACCTCCGTGCGTGCCGGTTCGTGCTGCATGATCGTCTCCCAATTTGGATCCTCTTCTTCGGCGTCGGCTTCAGCATCGTCCGCTTTGTCGGATTCAGCGGCGGGATCGGGCTGATAGGCGGGCTCCGTCAGACACGACATTTCCTCCTCATCATCGTGGTTGGTAACGGCGGTGGCAACAGTGCCAGGGTCGGTGTTGTTCTTGTTAGAGTTCATTGTATCGGTGGAAAATAACGTTGTTGTCGGAGTGAATGAAGCTTTCCTACGTATGTGAAGTACTCCTATATGTATCCTACCTCTAAGTATCTTTATCTTCTCATGATGCAGAGACACACGATACGTTTATTTTAGTTTCTACTCTCTATGCCCGAGGGACAAAGAGAAAGGTGAACCCAAAACGCCTGGGGGTTGTGTTGTGGCTGGGTGGGCCGACGTAAGTGAAAGACCTTGGTGCAGGCGAGGCCGAACTGTCGAAAGAAGTGAATCTGCGGGGTCGGCACATTGTAGGAATGACCATAGAAATTGACTATGTGATCTAAAAATCAATTATATCACCAGCTAGCAGTGCTTATCACGTCTATTACATTACCATACTCTATACATCAGTTATCTAAACAATCAATTATCATACCGTTCCAAGATACAAGCGTGTCCGAGACCACCATCAGCGCACGCTGCAATGAGAGCGAAACGCTGATTCTCTGCTTGTAGTCTCTTTGCCGCAGTTGTTACCAATCTTGAACCAGTGGCACCAAAGGGGTGTCCAACTGCCAATGAACCTCCTTTTGTATTCAGTTTGCTCATATCAACCTCTCCTACCTTCTTTCCTCCAAAATTTGCATCGGCAAATGCCTGCGAGTTCATTGCCACGAGATTGGAAAGAATTTGCCCAGCAAACGCCTCGTGAATCTCAAAAACTCCAATATCACTCTCAAGATTTAGATTGTTGCGAGACAAAACTTCTTGCGAACAATACGTTGGTCCCAAAAGTAATTCATCAAAGGGCTATGTAACCAAAGATATTGTTAGATGACACGAGGTTGACACAAGGAGAACGTGTTGAACACACAAACTTACATCACACGCTTTGAATGACCAATCACGAATGTAACACATTGGTTTGAATCCCAATTCAAGAGCCTTCTCTTCACTCATTATCAATGATGCAGCTGCTCCATCGGTCAAATAGGAAGAATTAGCAGCCGTATGTGTCCCATGAGGTTTGATGAATGCAGGCTTTAGCTTCGATACGCTTTCCACAGTGGAATTTGCCTTGATTCCATTCTCTTCCGTGGATCCCTTGTATGGAACAATTTCTCCATCGTACCATCCATCTGCATGTGCCTTTCCAGCCAAAGAGTGACTCCTCACAGTGAATTCATCTTGTTCTAATCTTGATACACCAAATTTGGCAGAAAGCTTATCACTACTCACTCCCATGACCTCTCCTGTTGTGTAGTTCGCAATTGCCGGGATTTCCAAGCTAATATCTTTCGCTTTCAACCCCTTGAGCAAATGGCGAACCGCTCCAATTGGTCCTCCTTTCTTCATTGCCTTGGACATGGTAATGAGTTTTTGACGAAGGTGACGACTAAGACGAATAGGAGTATCCGAGAATGTTTCTACTCCTCCAGCAAGAACCACCGAGGCTTTCCCAGAGATGATTTTCTCAGCAGCACTCGCTATGGCAACACTGGACGATATGCATGCCATTGACACAGTATGCGATCCGATACTGGCAGGAAATCCTGCATTGATTGCTGCCTCTCTTGCAATATTGCTCGTTCTAACTTCCTGAATCACTGTTCCTGACAAGATGTAATCAACATCCGCTTTGTTTAGCGCAGTTTTAGTAACGAGACCTTGATACGCAAGACGCTGGAGATCGACGGCAAGTTGATCTTCGTAGATGGTAGACGACATGGCAAATGGTAGACGAACTCCATCGACTACAACTACGTTGGTTGCCTTGTTTCCATTGTTCTTTTGCGCAGTTGTCGAAAATGATTGATGATCGGAAAAGGATGATGGAAGTAACGCAGAGGCTCGTCGTGACGAAGCGCTGATGCTGCCCGAGCAGCGTAGAAAGCGAGATGAAAGCATGATGATATTGTTGATAGCAATAAATTATGATGCCAATCAGGAGTTGATTGCAATGAGGAGAGCAGCCCAACGCCCAATGATCACGATCTGGTGTCAGTGATGCCAACAAAAGAACCAATTTTTGGAATCCGAACAATGCGAACAAATGTTAGAGGTATTCAAGAGTTAACAAATATAAGTTTACCTTTGATGGCTGAAAACATTCCATTTTGCCCATCAACATCACTCTCCGCCATTCGTCCATCACGAAAGCATGCCATACTTAGCTTGCAATTTCATACTTCGATCTCTGCACTAATAGCTACTAATAGTCAACCCACCAACCATCCATAATTCATCATCACCACCATCGCCGTCAACACTACGAAAATGACATCCGAGAAGGCTGCAGCCGCTACCAACAATTGGGCTCCCGGGGCCCAAAAAATCGATGCTACATCTATTGCCGCACCATTCCGTGAAGAGATCCGCTCCCAAATCCAAAAACTCAAAGAAGAAGGCATCGAGGCACCCCTTCTCGTCGGTCTATTAGCCAACAGTGATCCCGCTGCCAAGAAGTACGCCGAGTGGACTGGCCGAGCCTGCAAAGCGGACGGTATTCGATACGAACTACGTGAAATTGACGATGCCATTGATGTCGAGAACGCTCTACGAGATGCAAATGATGATCCACGCGTGCATGGGATCATCGTGTACTATCCCATCTTTGGACAGGTGGAATCCTTCTCGGGGGAGAGTCAAGATGATTATTTGCGTGATACTGTTTCGCACAAGTGTGATGTGGAGGGGTTGTGTCATGAATACAGATCGAATTTGTATCGCAACAAACGTTACGTGGATTATCCTACTAATTCCAAAAAGTGTGTTCTTCCATGTACGGCTCTTTCGGTGGTGAAGATTCTTGAATCATGTCCTTCGTGTTATGATAAGAGCAAGCCTATTGGGAGGCACATGGAGGGACAGACTGTGACAATCATCAACAGGTCGGAAATTGTAGGGAGGCCTTTGGCTGCCATGTTGGCGAATGATGGAGCAGATGTATACTCGGTTGATATCGATTCTATTTATCTATTTCGTGGGGGGAGGCTGTATGCTTGTGATGGAGAGACTCCTGAGTCTTGTGTGCGCAAGGTAAGGATGATCGTTTTGATGAGCGTTCTTATTTCGTTTGTGTCTCTGGCTTAATACTCACATCAATTGTTCATTTATCTGTTTACAAGTCTTCTGTTGTTGTAACCGGAGTACCAACCAAGGCTTATCGCCTCCCATCGGAATGGATTCAGCCCAACACAACTGTTGTCAATGTTGCATCTTTCAAAAACGTAAATGAGGATGAAATTTTACAAATAGAAAATGTGACTTACATTCCCATGGTGGGAAAAGTGACAGTGGCAATGCTGGAGAGAAACTTGATGAGATTATTTTACAACTTCCACCATCCCGAGCGAGAAGTGGAAGAAAGGAGGAAGAGAGAGTCAGATGCAGCGTTGCAATCTCCTTGGTATGGAAATGCGCTTCAGGTCTACACTGCAATCGCAGCTACAGCAATTCTTGCCATGTCACTAGCCAAAAGAAAGTAGAAGAGAAAATGTCACTTATAAACTCTTAAAGTGAAAGACCAAAGACTTCCGTGATGAACAAGCGTAATGGATTGACATTGTCGCATTCAACAAAATGGAGAAGCTCTGAGATAGATGATGTAATCGGTTATCTAAAAGTATAGAAGAGTTGTATCGAGATATAAGCCTTGGAGGCATTGCATAGAGGCAGTGATGAGAATGTTCATGTCAATTTTTGCTGTATGTTTCCATGTTGCGCACAAGTAGCTCTTTCATGCATACTAACCGGTTGAAGGTTGCACAATTGATTGATAGGCAAGACAGGCTTCCTTCTGCAGTAACAGTAGCTTGTCGTGGTTTGTCTGTTAAGAGGGCAAGTTCTCCAAAGTATTGTCCGCCGGTCATTCGTTTCACTTCTTTGGAACTGCCATCACTTTGACGTTTTGTGCACACAGCACATCCATCTTTGATCAAAAAGAACTTGTCTCCCTCTTCGCCTTCTGTAAGTACTGTTTGAGAATCTTCGAAGTTTTCTTCATGCAATGAATCAGAAATCGACAGCAGCTCGTACTCGTCCAAATTACTGAAAAGAGGAACATTCTGAAGAAAACTCTTGTTGACGGTTCTCACGTCTAGAGTAATCTTCATTAAAATTCTCTTGAAGGATATACGATCCAATGCCCATAGCCGGACGTCTCCACTTGCGAGGCAAGACGCGGCTCGAGGTGCACCATACAACAAGGCGAGCTCTCCAAAGGAGTCGCCTGCTTGACAAGTTTTGACAAGCTTTCTTTTGTCACCATCGTTGATGAAAATCTCAACAACTCCACTGTCGACCAAAAAAAAGTTCTCTCCTTCGTCGCCTTGTCTGATTATTATGTCTCCATCTGCGTGCGTGATCAGAAACATGGTATTTCTTATAGCCTTCATTTGTTGTTCATCGAGGTGGCTAAAGAACATATTTCCCATTAAGATTTCACTTATCCTTGCCATTTCCGACTCACTCTTTTCTTTCACTTCTTGGAGATCGGAGTCGCACTCATCATCTTTGAGTTTCTCTGCACAGATCGATTCGCGGCGCTTCTTTGGGCGAGGATTGCTATCCTTGCTTTCCGACCGCACGGATGATTCTTCTTCTGATTCTCTGAGCTCCTCCTCCTCGGAGTTCTTGCTAGAAGAAGTTGCCATGACAAGACTCATGGGTGCTTCCTTCTCGAAGCGCTTCGCAATGCTGCCGGTCTCGCTGGGATACTTATCGAGAAGGAATTTTACCATGAAATCAATTGGGCATTGTGGTTTCTTTCGAGAGAAGGAAAAGCTGAGGATAAGCTTCGAATCATTTGAATTTTACGAAAGCACAATGGACGCTCACCTTCGTAAGGATAGCTTCCACAATTGTTACAAAAAGGGCGTTGAGTTTCTTCTCATCGAGATACTGCTGAAGCTCTTGCTTGTCTTCGCTGGAAGACATCGTTTCGGTGATGCTGAGGAGATAAAAATGACGGAGAAGATATTATGTGTGTGTCCGAGGAAAGTGCGCCTTGACCAAAACGTCAAGGTAAACCTAATTATTCGATTTATCTCTATACTATACAGCTAGCTAGCACGCTTCAATACATATCGTGTCAAGCCATATATATCTTCTACCCACAAGGCAGGGAGTTCCGCCCGCGTGAATGCAAAGGTTGCTTATCACCGTGTCTCTCACGGCGTGATACGAGGCATGCCAGTATCTTCAATCTTGGACTGATCCTCTTCTTTTGAACCAATTGGAAACTGACCTCCTTGTGCTTGAGAAAAGGACACTTGTTCGACTGGAGCAAACACATTAGACTGGAGAGGTCTCTGAGCTGTAACCTTCGCCCAGTGCTGTAGTACTGCAAGTTTTTGCGCTTGTTCTTCAGTCGACTGGGTAGCGGAGATGTCATTGAAGATACAATCCTGCAGCTGGTAAAGCTTATTGGAGAATGCAAGTAAACCGAGTGGCCTCCCAATGCTTGGATTGTGTTGTGATGACGTATCATATGAGTAGGGCAAGGGAGGTAAAGCTGGAGCAACACTATTCATCCCACTCGTGGGATGGTAGAGTGATCTAGCTGACACAGGAATCGCTTCCTTATTACCGGTCACAGACGAAGAGGCACTGGGAACTGGCATGAAAGAGTATCCATTGTCTGCATAATCACCGAATATGATGTCTTCAGTGATGTTCAATGTAGTATCCAAATCGAAGGAAGTTACCTCAGGCGAGCCTAATTGTTCCCGCATCAACGCATCAATCGTGTCATCTTCCAGCTTAGCCATCTTAATCCTCTTCTTTAGAGGCTGCGACTTGACTTGAGCTACCCTCTCATCTTCTGCCATCTTGATCCTCTTCTTTAGAGGTTGAGGCTTACGTGATCTCTTCATTCCCTTTTCATTATTCACTGAATTCATTGAGCTGCTCCAATCACTGCTTCCTCCACTAATATCCCCAGTGCCGCTGCCGCTACCACTAGATAGCCGTTTGAGGGAGTGATACACGTGAAATACCCTCATGGTTAGACCATCACACCCGGTAGAGTCAATCATTGTCCACATTGATCCCTGTTTATGACAAAAGGATGAAACGATGAGATGAGATCCGACGCACGACTGAAAATGACATACACTCTATCGATGCTATCATCTCACCCCCTTGGTATTAGAATACTCTGGACGCCCTCGAGGGTACGAGTAACGTTGTTGAAGAGCACCCCTCTTCTTTGTCTTTGACCCAGGGCCACTCAATGACCATTTGCAGAATCCCATCGATGATCCAAAATCAAGATCATTGAGGACCAAATGCTCTAAGTTTGAAGGAACGGCAACATTATCACTGCCATTCATATTGCGAAGAAGCACATAAATTCCATCTAAATAAAAAGGAAATAAAGGGTCGGTTTAGTTGCACTGGATTCAAGGGAGGAATTATCCATCAAATTATGACCTAACGGTAAATACGACTGAATAACACATAATGTGATGAGAGCGCATGCATACACTCACCTTGAAACTCGAACGACGGCGGAGATAACATTGGCTTTTTATCCGTCATTTTGATAATGTTGAATGCGATATCTTCTGTAGGCACTCTGCCCTCCTTTACGCAGGCGAATATTTTCCTCACTTGTGAGTCTTCCAACCGGCCGGAAAACGCGCTTGCGTTCTCAGAGTCCATCTTCTTCGGCAACGAACGACGAGTATTTGGCATGGTTGAATTATTTAATGACGACAAGAAGTGAGGAGTGGAGTGCCAAAGGGCGTTTCTTATTCCATCCGTGAAACGCCGTGCTATGCCGAAGTACTTCACAGCGGGGGAATGTCGAGATTGTGATTGTGGTGAGGATGATGAGGTGAGTGCGTAGGTAGAAGTATCGTACCCTCTAGAAAGATATAAGAAGTTCGACTGAAACACCAGATTCGAGATGAAAAGAAACTATCTATGGCACACTAATGTTGGAAGTGGTTCATTTTGCTTAATAATCATACTCGTCGTCATAGTCATCATATGAATCAAAATCTTCACCATCGACGATGACATCTTCTGACTCCACTTCTTCTACGTCGGTATCGTCCTCCTCTTCCACAGAATCAACACCAACCGTGAATGGAACACTCTCTTCCAAAATCTCACATTCCATATCCACAATATATTCTCGAACATTATTCTCCAACTTGCTAAAAGTAGTGGCAACACCCTTCCATGCCAATTGGCCAATCAATAACTTTAGCGGGAATCCAGCTCGTACGACTCGCCCCCAAGTTGTCCATTGAGCCCAGAAAGGGGCACTGACGATTATCCTCCCGACTATGAACTCTAACAGTGGCATAAGTGTGATGATGACACTTAGCACTGTCATGATCAACAAAGAACGTAGTACCAACCCATTCCCTCCATCAAGCAAGACAGAACTAATCAAGAACCCCTTCACTCCCACATGTTGCAACATGCTAAACTCCGATTCATCTGCGAACCAGCTTTTCAGTATAGAATATCTAGAATGCCACATTGGTTCAACTTTGGTTGGATCTGTTCTTCTCAATCGATTCAATGCCGAGAGTGAAATCCACTGATCTGTCCCTAAGGGAGCAACCACCTTGGTGTTTGGTTCCGCATCAAAGGAGTAGAGACAACTTTTTGGATCCTCTTCTGTACACATTGCACAATCCCAATCTACCTTTTCAGGTGGTTTGTCTCCATCTGCGGTAGAAACACTGGTAATGGTTGGAAGAGGCACTCCACGTAATGCCAGCATTTCGGATAGATAGGTGGATCGTAATTGATACAGTATTTGTTGCTCTGTTCGATATTTGGAGAGCTTTTCAAACTCTTCTTGCTTTTTTTGTTGCATTTTACGTCGTTCTTCTTCATCATTCTCTTCTTCATCATCGGCATTGTCGTCATCGTCAACTATAGTAGATCCTCCCCGAAGTTTGAGTGGTAAGCTCAAAGCGTCAGTGATGGATGAAGATGCACATCTTGTGTTCTCCGAAATTGATGCGAATGAATTACGCGATGGTCGTCTCCAGCTTGAATGCGACCCAGCAGCTGTACCTCTTTCTATTGCTAATGCGATTGCCAACGTGGCCAGTAGAGAGCGGTGGCACAACATTATCATCGTTATTATTAGGCTCTTTGTTGCTTCTTATTATGCGCGGCAACCTCCAAGTGGAAAATGTGCGGTGATAAGATTTAATTGACGCCCTGAATTTTGAGAAACTCCCGACACGGATATGTCATAAATATCTTTGGTATAAAGCGGCAATGTGCAATGCTACATACCATAATCATAATAACTCATATCTATTCACCTGAAGAGCATCTGCAGTATTGTATAGCAGCCCGACCATCAAGAAGCAGCCTACACAAGCCATCTATACAATGTGGGGCAAATTCGCCAATCTTGCTGAGCAGCTTGACGCCAACGCTGCGAAACTTGGCGACGCTGCAATTAATAAAAGCGACAATCTCGGTAGTGATGCCAATGACCCGCAAAACAACATCACGATGGCACCGTCCAGTGATACTGATTACGGAGACGAAGAGAATGGGTGGGGTGGGTCTGATGGAGACGATTTGGATTTTGACGACGACGAAGATATGGACAGTAGTGGAGTAGATGCTTCCTTTGACGACGTCCCAGACGAGAAAGAAGACGTTGCTGCGTTGGATAATACAAACCCAGAAGCTCTGTCTTCCGCTGTAGAAGAAGTAGAAACAGCAGCAGCAACGACACCACCACCAACGGTACAGCAACCTCAATCACCACCTCATATGTTCCCAAAGATTGTTTCCGTCTCCGCTCCAGGAAAAGCACTCGTAGCTGGAGGGTATCTGGTATTAGAATCGCCCAATCCAGGAGTAGTCCTCGCAGCAGATGGATGTCGTTTCCACACTACAATCACGTTCCGTCAACCATGTATTACGTCCACAGCGGGTGGAGTCATTGGAAATTCTATCAATGCTACTTGGAAATCGGTTCCTTTGGATGTGTACAGTCCCCAATTCGACAAGATTTTCTGTTACTATCTTTCGTATTCATTGAAATCACAAGGAGAAGATGACGATGGTGAGGATGTATTACGTTTGCAGCCACGCACAGCATCCTATGAACCCAACAAGTTTGTCGAACGGACTCTTCTACTAGCATTTGGATACCTGCGTCAATCACTAGGAAAAGATTTGTTTCATTCCCGATTTCGTCAACATGGCATGAATTCAAATGAGCGTGTGGCATTGGCCATTAAGCTGCGCGCAGATAATGATTTCTACAGTCAAATCAACCATCTGAAGCAACGGGGGTTGGATCTTACACCTCAGCATGTGGAGAGTTTGGAGCCTTTTTTACCTTGTCCAAAAGATTCGGATGGGAAGGTCATTGTTAACAAGACTGGAATGGGTAGTTCTGCTGCGTTAGTTACATCTATAGTTGGTGCGCTTTTGCAATTTTTCGGTGCATCATCGCTTCCAATGATAGACCAAGAAGTAACTGCTGGCAAAGAGAATCATCACGAGGAAGGACTACGTATTGCACACAATCTAGCACAAATTTGTCATTGCTATGCCCAAGGCAAGGTTGGAAGTGGCTTTGATGTGTCGTCAGCTGTATTTGGGTCACATGTATACACGAGATTTTCAAAGAGCGTCATCAACAAATTCATAGAAGATGTTGAAGTGCGAAATGAAAGTGTTAAGGATGGACTAAGTTTGGCCGAGACAGATTCAACACAATTATTAGCCCTGGTAACAGATGCCGACCAGAAGTGGGATTGTATAGTGCAACCAATTAATCTTCCCAAAGGATTAGAGCTTCTCATGGCGGATGTATGTGGAGGATCTGAAAGCCCTTCGATGGCAAGAAAGATACTAGAATGGAAGAAAAAGAATCGAGAGACAGGCTTCTTGACTGGATACTACTGGAAAGACTTGAAACGGTGCAACAAGAAAATTGCGTCGTTGTTGTCTGATCAATACACAAAGAAGCCCTTTTGTGACGGTTTGGCAAGAGATGGCCCGTTAATAATAGCCAGTCGAACAGCAGAACAATGGAGGAAACCAATGCCATCAACCTGGCACGAGTTTGATGGATCTTCATGGGATGTGGCATTGCAGCTCTTAGATCTACGAATGGCATTTTTAGAGTCGAGGCAAAATTTGAAAGGCATGGGGACTGCTGCTGGTGTCCCTGTCGAACCGGACAGTCAAACTGTCCTTGCTGATGCGACAATGAAATTACCAGGTGTAGTTGCCGCCGGGGTGCCAGGCGCAGGGGGTTTTGATGCTTTATTTGTGATCTATGTCAAAGGCCCACCGACCAATGGAGGAAAAAGTGACCAAGTTCGAGACGAGATCGGGAATCTGTGGAGAGATCTGAGCAACGAAGACGACAACACAGTTGTATGTCCGCTGTCTGTGAGAGCTGCAGGATCTGGTGGATTGTGTGCGAGTAGTTTACAATGGTAGGTAATGTTAAGAAATACTATTATCACTCATTTCATCTATGCGTTGATCAAAGGTGCATACTTGATTCGCTTGATGCTTGTTTCTCCTAGCCTTTGGACACGGTTCTCTTCATATTCAGCGTAATTTCCCTCGAAGAAGTAACAGTTACTGTCTCCCTCAAAAGCTAAAATATGCGTTGCAATACGATCGAGGAAGTATCTATCATGCGATACTACCATTGCACACCCGGCAAAGTTGAGTAGAGCTTCCTCCAACGATCTTAGGGTTTCCACGTCCTGTAAAAATTGAAGAACACAGTGAGTATGCAAGTAATTCAAGTGAAGTGATAAATTAGCAATAAACAATGAAGACTCACGAGGTCGTTCGTCGGCTCGTCAAGAATGATGAAGTTTGCTCCAGCCTTCAGGAGTTTCGCCAATTGCACTCGGTTCCTTTCGCCACCGCTCAGATTGCTCACTTTCTGTTGCTGTTGCGCACTCTTGAATCCAAACCACGACAAGTAGGCTCTTGAATTGACATAGTTCCCACCTAATTCAATTTCATCCATACCAGATGAAATCTCCTCAAACACAGTTTTGGTTGGATCTAGCTCGTCCATCCTTTCCTGACCCACACCGATCATGTTTACAGTCTCTCCAATTTTGATAGATCCTGCATCTGGCTGATCTTTGTTCATTAGCATTCTAACCAAAGTAGATTTACCAGCTCCATTTGGACCAATCACTCCAACGATTCCTGCTTTAGGGAGCGAAAACTCCAAGTTATCAATCAACAGCCTTTCTCCAAACGCCTTTTTCACGCCAGAAACATCAATGACAACGTCACCAAGCCTAGGACCCGGAGGAATGTAAATCTGACCTTCATTGCGCAACTCTGTTGGCGCAGATGCAAGCAACAACTCATCATATCGCTTTAGACGAGCTTTACTCTTAGTGCCCTTTGCTTTTGGATTTGATCTGACCCACTCCAATTCCGCTGCAACTGCCTTGGCAGCTGCGCTCTGACTCTTCTTCTCACCCTCTAAACGTTTGTTCTTTGCGTCAAGCCATTGAGAATAATTGCCTTCAAATGGAATGCCTTGACCGCGGTCCAATTCTAGAATCCATTGAGACACATTTTCCAAAAAGTAACGGTCGTGGGTAATTGCGACAACAGTCCCTTCGAATTTGTCCAAGAATTGTTCGAGCCATGAAATTGACTCAGCGTCCTGTGTGGAGAGTAATGTGAGTATTAAAATATGTTGAGCCAAGCAACAACACAAGCAAGAAACAATTAAGACGTACCAAGTGATTCGTCGGTTCGTCAAGCAATAACATGTCATGACTACCGAGTAGCAGTTGACAAAGGGATACACGCCTCTTTTCTCCACCAGACAGGACATCCGTTTTGGCATCACCAGGAGGAACTCGTAGGGAGTCCATAGCTCGTTCAACTGTTCTATCCAACTCCCACAAGTTCTGAGCTTCAATTTTGTTTCCGATAGTCTCGAGCTTATTCATCACGCTAGTCATTTCCTCATCGGTGATATCTGGATTTGCCATGCTCATACTTAGTTGGTTGTATTCATCAAGGATGCATCTGCTTGAGGCCACCGCTGCATCAATGCACTCCTGGACCGTCTCATACTCAAGAATGGGCTCTTGAGGCAAATAGCCGATTGAAGCGCCAGGCAATGGGCGTGCAATACCATCAAACTCTTTCTCAACACCAGCCATGATCTTCAACAAAGTCGACTTTCCACTTCCATTGAGACCAACGACTCCAATTTTTGCACCTGGGTAGAATGATAAATTGATATTCTTCAAGATGTCTTTTGATTTGTCTGGTAGGGTCTTTGTCAATCCCACAAGGGTGAACATGAATTGACGTGTTGCTGCATCGAACCTTGCCTCCTTAACCGACGCTTTCTCCTGCTTTTGTTGTCCCTTAGAGGAGTAGTTTGGGTTAGGTCTGGGCGTATTGCCTTTGCGTTTCTTTCCATAGAGCGCTGACGTAGGAAGGGATGATGATTTGTGGTGCACAACAGACGAAGACGGTGCCGTGAAAGCAGTGGTAATTGGTGCTGATAGCACCAGCAGTGCGGCTGCTAGGGAGAAGTTCATGGTGATGATATGGAAGCAAGAAGTACGCATCAACCAGCATCAACTTGATTTTTTAGGGGAAAGGTATTGATTGAGGATGCCGTTCCCGAAAAACTTGCTACTAATTCCGACAAGTACCACCCTGCAGCTACAGAGAGCCAATCAAACTCGCCGCCACCCGCCACCACCCACCACCAAATCCTACCGCTATGCCGTCACAATGCTTTTGTTCTTTCAATTAATTGCCACATCTAAGAAACATGGGAGCCGCAACAACTGCCACCAACAAATCATCAAACAAAGTGGTCATCAAGGCCGCGAAGAAAACGCTGAAGCGTCAAGGATCGAGCATGAAACTGAAGTCTCTTGCAAAAGAACTTCTTGAAAAGTTTGAATCCGACAGTGAAGTTCCTTCATGCAAGAAGACTGTGAGCAAATGGATTGAAGAGAGCGATGCGTTCGAGATCGATGGTAAAATTGTCATGCTAAAAGACAAGAAAAGAAAGTCTGCTGACGATGAGAATGCCAGCGACGATGCCCCCAAGAAAGTTAAGAAATCTAAGAAGGACAAGAAGAAGAAGAAAAATAAGGAAACTTCTTTGGCAGATGCAACAGCACCTGCCGATAATGATTCTATCCAAGAATGGCGAAAGAGCAACAAAATTGTACTCATGGATTCACGTACTGGAGAGGAGGGTGCCAAAGAAACTAAGAAATTGCCTGGCAATAAACAGTATTATCCTTTCCAATCTTTCAGTGATCCTCTCTGCGTAGAAAAGATACCTGATAAGCTTTTGAAGCAGTGCACGGAAGTGAATGGGTTCCAAAAGCCAAGTCCTATTCAAGCTCAGTGCTGGGTAAGTTATTTCTTCACATTTTTGCGTAATTATCAATTCATATCTTCATTATCTCACAAAGAAACATATGTCATGTAGCCTGTTCTTCTCACTGCAGACTCAAGCGGGCAGCATCGCGATGTCGTCGGAATTGCTGAGACTGGCAGTGGTAAAACACTTGCATTCTCCATGCCAGCTCTTGCTGTTATGGCCAAAGACAAGGAAATGTCTGGGAAACGCGGACGTGCACCACGTATGCTAGTATTGGCACCAACACGTGAGCTGGCAATGCAATCACAAAAGGTACTAGAGGAGTTTGGAAAGGTGGTGAATTTGACAAGCATCGTGATCTACGGAGGTGTACCAAAACCAGCCCAACAGGACGTTCTTCGAAAGGGCGTAGATTGCGTTGTAGCAACACCGGGTAGGCTCAAGGATCTCGTCAACGATAGATCATGCGACCTGAGCAAAATTAGCAACTTGGTGTTGGACGAGGCAGATCGTATGCTAGATATGGGGTTCGAAGAAGATGTGCGTTTCATCATCTCTCAATGCAAGGACAAAGAATCACGTCAAACTGCCATGTTTTCTGCTACTTGGCCCGCAGTCATTCAGAAGTTGGCCATGGAGTTCATGGTTCACCCGATTTGTGTCTACGTTGGGTTTGAGAGCATTGTTGGATCCAATGGTGAAAATGCAGTTGACGATTCACTATCAGCAAACAAACGTGTATCGCAGACTGTGGAAGTAATCGATGATCGCGAACGTGAGCCACGTTTGAGGGAATTGCTCAAGAAATACACCAGCGGGAAGCGTAAGAATGATCGTATTTTGGTGTTTGCCTTGTATAAGAAGGAAGCAGCAAGGTTGGAGGGCACATTGAACAGATGGGGCTATTCATGTGCATCTATTCATGGTGATAAAACACAAGATAAGCGCGAGCAGGCGCTGAGGGAGTTCAAAGATGGAAGCTGCCCAATTCTTGTGGCAACTGATGTGGCGGCGCGTGGGTTAGATATCCCCGATGTGGAGGTAGTTCTCAATTACACTTTTCCATTGACAATTGAAGATTATGTGCACCGAATTGGGAGGACGGGCCGCGCAGGCAAGAATGGTATTAGTTACACTTTCTTCCAGCCCGGAGATAAGAGTCATGCTGGAGAGCTTCAACAAGTAATGAAACAAGCAGGACAGGATATTCCCGAATCGCTTATGAAATTCGGAAGCACGATAAAAAAGAAGGAACACAAGCTTTACGGTAACTTCGGCCCAAAAGCAGGACCAATGAAGAAGGCAGTGAAGATCACATTTGACAGCGACGACGAGTAAATTGAGTTTTATCGTGGGTATTACAACATCTACTTTACTTGTGCTCATTAAGTGTATACTAAAGACAGGGACCTTACATTCACATTCGCTACTTTACATCACCCTCTGCTTTTATTAAATTGAAACTGAAAAGAACGAAAGTGTTAGCGGTAAGTGAAAAGAGTAAACAGCAACAACCACACACGTGTATTCAACAAGTGAATCTAACCACTCCGAGAGAAGATTGAAGTCTCATTGTCGTTACCCTATGAACATAGTAGTTCACTCACGACTTCTCTGAGAGGGCTCATCCCCAATTAACCACGTTAACAGCCAAGAGGAATCACTGCCAACAAGCAGAATATTGAACCGACTCGACATCCCTGTGCAAGTATTGTTATCGTCATCGTAGTTTGATTCCCAGGACCTGGATGATTCAGTCTCTCCACGGACAGTATTCTTACCTAGATATAGTTGAAATGATTTCGGTTCGCTACTTCTTGATCTGGCACTCCAGAGCTCACTTCTTTCAATGGATGTAAAAATGCTTGAAACTCGAGA
>JALLBH010000426.1:0-63456 GCA_036940005.1 Skeletonema menzelii | reverse complement strand
ATGTGAGTAAGAACCTCACTGAAAAGGCTGCTGCTTGGGCATTGACTTTGGGAAGCATGTAATAATAAAATACTGAGAAGAAGGAATGGTCTACTTCTTTGCGTTTCGTAAGTTGTAAGTTGTTGATATAAGCTAAGTTAACTTGAACATTGTAACTATCCTCTTATCTACACCTACACTCTCTAATAGTCTCTAATTTGGTTGTTGCCAGCATGAAAACAAGTTAAACTCCGTAGCATTCTTTTCATTTTGGCTCTCCTCCAGGTTAAATTTTAATTTTGATCTGAAAACAACTTCCTCTCTTTTTACTACTTAGACTTAGCCCCTAAGTATCCTCTTCCTAACCGCCAGTGCATACATAGTTACAACAATAGAGCTGGCAGAACTTTTAGAGAAGCGAAGAGGGCGTCTCTCTCTGGGGATGTCAAATACCTACAAACTACAAATGACAAATGACTCTCCTCAATGTTATTTGTGACATTGTGCGTTTCCTCTCAGTTCTTAGATGTTCTTTGATATTCTTTTGTTCTTTGTGAGTTGTGAATAAGTAGGTACCATACTTATGTCACTGAAGGCTTTTCGATGGTATTGTACCTAGTTATGGAGGTTAATCCCTTTTAATATATACGATTAGTTGATACTAATATGTTACTTATGATTAATGAAGATGTAAGTACCTACATAAACTACAGCGAGCTCCGTGCAGGCTTTTTGCTGTCACAGCCTTCGCGGGCGGCAGGTTTGCCCCATACTTACCTAGCTTGCTCACTCAAAGTCAAAGCACAAAGCATGTGCGACAACTGACAGATAGAGTTGCTGATACGAGTTGAGGATTCAGAAGAGGGAAATGCGCATCAAAATAAAATTAGAAAGGTACCTTCGGCTGACGAGGAGCTGCCTCTTGAAAGCTATGGAGAGATTTCCCTCTATGTAAGAATTTGGTTGTGTCCAAGGAAGAGGAAGAGTGTGCAGGAGGCACGGGGCAAAAAGGGCAAAGGTCAGACGATGACGATGTAGCAGCAAAGGATATATAAATCAATTTATCAAAGGAGGAGTGTGCGTTCGACATGGGGCAAAACTCAAACTATGCAGCAGTGATGGATGCACAAAGCAAGCTAAGAGATGAGGAGTGTGCATCAGGCATGGTGCAAAGGTCAAACTATGCAGCAGCGATGGATGCACGAGCACGAGGTTTACTCAAAGTAGAGGTAGAGGAGTGTGCATTAGCATTAGGCATGGGCAAAGCCGATGAAGAAAACTATGAAGTATTGATAGATGCACAAAATGGATTAAGAGACTACATAGTTGTCGTTCACTTTTACCCTGGTGAGCACGATTCTTTTGGTCTCACGCCAGACTTGTGCATGAATATAAATAAGCATGGCCATGAATCTGATGTATTTCTCTCTGCACCAAGCAAGTGCAGTTCTGCTTGAGGTTGGAGTTGGAAGTTGGACGAGCTGCCTGGTTTGATTTTGATTGATGTAATCAACCCGAAGGCCTGCTGAGAGTGTGGAATGTTTCCGAGGAGATGAAGCAAACGAACGCAAGTCAAGCAAGCAAGGTGCACATGAAGAGGTGTCACACTTTACAGCTCTGCTACTTGACACATGACACGCCAGCACATACACAGCCCCGCCAGCGCCAGAAACTTCAAATGCACCTCTCCACGACCGCATCCAACCGGTGCATGTGAACACAATATCTTCAAATTATTATCCGCAGGCGAAGCACCGAAAGAGTCCACATCAATTAAATTCCCTCACAATGCCGACTGAACTCAACTACGTCGACGGCAAATGGCTCGACCGAGATGAAGAACTGCTACTACGCCGAGCGGAATTATTGGCCGAGAAGAAAAATTCTGCGGCCGCCACAAAAAATGATTTTGCCGCTCGCATTGATTCTGTCCCACCACCACCACCACCATCATCGTCTGAATTATTGGCTCCCAAGAGTCCTGCCATTATTTGCAGTCAGGTATCCCCAGACCTCATGTCGGCGGCGGATGTACTGCTTTGTCTTGGTGGGGCAGGACCATCAAAGCCGGCGGCGGATGTAACACCACTCGAGATGGACGAAAAGTCATCAACCGATGCCGCCGCCGCCTCCAAAAATGACACAAAGAAGCGGCAATTATCTCCGAATGAGACGGAGGCTGGTGATGCTAATCCACCTTCCGAGAAAAAGAGGAGAAAGTACTATGTCAAATTGTGCAAAGTAGAGAACTGCACCAAGCTCGTTCAGAAAGGAGGGGTGTGCATCGGTCATGGGGCAAGGCTCAAACGATGCAGTAGTGAAGGATGCCCCAATAGAGCTGTCAAGGGAGGTGTGTGCAAGAGGCACGGGGCAGTGGTGGTACGAAAGAAATGCATTGTGGAGGATTGTACCAGTCTAGCCGTTAAGGGTGGTGTGTGTTTTAAACATGGGGCAAGGCGTCCTGTGAAAGCGGCGGTGGGGGGCATTGAGAATAACAATAGCGCAAAGAAACCAACACCCGCTAACAAGAAGGGAGGAAAGGGAAAAGTCTCTAAGCTCTGTAAACCAGCAACCTCCAGAGGTTCTCCCCGATGCTCTTATGAGGGTTGTCCCAGGTACGCTCAGAGAGGGGGAGTGTGTATAACACATGGGGCAGTATTTATCCGAAAGCGGTGCAAAGTTGAAGGATGTGAGAATGGTGTGAAGAAGCGAGGACTGTGCCGTAGGCATGGGGCATATGCGGAAGACACTCCTCCGAAGTAAGTGTGGTGTGGTGAGTCTTAATCGTCATATACTCTGAGAGAGAGAGAGAGAACCGTTGGGGGCGGTAAAGCACAATTGGGGTAGGTATCTTGGTTAATGGGGGGAGGGGACAGTAGCGTTACATCATACATGTTCATATCGGGGATATTAACATAGATTTAAATGGATAATTTTGGAACAACTTCAACAATGCTCCAATGAAAGCTGTGCTTATGCCAAAGCTTACAGTTGAAATGAATACGGGTATTCCGAACGATATATTTTAACTCTTTAGTACGACATACTACCATTAAAAACACAACAAAACTGCATTCTGTAACAATTCATACCTTCAACTCAATTGGTAGATCCAAAAATGTCGGCATGCTTAATTCTTTTGACATTCGACGGGGATAGCACTCCTCTTGTTGCCTCAACTCCATCAGGTGCGCTTCGGAAGAAAGTCTTTTCCATCCCTCTGGACTATTGTCTATAGCTCCTTGGTCATCCTCAAAAGCGTCATTTGTGAAGAAGAAAGTTAGCATTGCTCCAACTATCGATACGCATGCACAAAGCAGGATGACTTGCGCGTCTCCCACCCATGTAGCCAGGGGAAGAAAAAGTACTGCTCCAAGCAAAGCACCAATCTTGCCACTAGCTGCGCATATTCCATTCAAAGTGGACCGAATGGGACGAGAGAAAGTGATGCTTGGTAGCATGAATGTCTGTGGAGTGAAGAGCAACGCGTCAGTGAAGCTATGCACGTGTAATTGTCTCAAAGGTAATTGATCCAATATAATACTCACTGTTGTGTTTGGCCCGTAATTTGAGAAAAAGAAACTCGCTCCATATAGCCCAAGTAATGCATACTTATTCAATGAGTCAAAGTTATATCCAATGTATGCATATAGTACAGCCATGCATAAGAAGCCCTGCAGTTGAATTCGTCGAGGACTCTGCCTTCCTACCATGTATATGCTGATCAGATAACCTGATTAAAAGAAGGGAAGATTAGAGTGAGCTCAAACTATTCCACATTATCAAATATTCTAAAACAACTTGATGCTCACTTACCTGGTAATGCCATCAATCCAATAAGTATAGCATCCCGGATCAAATCAATTTCTGTTTCTGATTGTCCAAAGGCAGATTGTAGAACTTTCGGCTGGAATAACGCATTGCCATAAAACAATATGTCGAATAAGAGCCAACATCCAGCAGTGCCAACTAGCTTGTGCCCAAGTTTATCTTCATTTCGTATTGATTCCAGCATGGATGTGGGTTGAAGTCTTCCGTGCCTTGTCTTTTGTTGTTTGATAGTCTCAGTCTCAATGTTTGAGGATTGCAATGAATTTCTTCTGCGATACAGTCTTGTGACTATCAGTATTAATCCAGGAAGACTGCCCATTCCAAGAAGCAACCTCCATGCTAAATCTGATCCATCACCAAACATAAGAACGAGAACATATGCAATCAGCGGTACAGCGAGGTAGGCCACGCCTTGCATGGAGAACATTTTCGCCAGCAATCTCGGCCTGTTACCTTTTTGAGATGACGACTCGGCAGTGATCGTAGCCGAGAGTGGATATACTCCACCGCAACCAAAACCGAGGAAAAATCGCCAACATGCCAGTTCTGTGTATATCGAAGCATCGTTATTTATATGTGTCAAGAATAGAGTCCCACTGAAGGCACTCATGAGCGCTGAAATAACTTGGACACACATTACTACGGACATGGCAATGTGACGACCTAGCCAATCCCCTAATAGACCTCCGATGAGCTGCCCTACAATCATCCCTGCTATTACTGCAGAACTACAACTTGTAATATCTGATGACGTATGTGGTGGGTGACTTGATCTCATGAGAGCAAGTGCTAATGAAATGTTAAAAGTGTTGTAAGCAGCGGAATAGTTGCTTGCCATTGCCAACCTTGCATCGGCAGTGGAGGAGTTTCTTTTGGTCAGTATGGGACTATCGGACTGCTCATGGCACGTAAACGAAGAATCCTCTGTCGGCGCAAGTGATAATTCAGGGGGCAGCTTGATCGGCGAGGAGTGCTCGGCCCCAATGACATAGCCAAGCGCGTCATCTTCTTCTGGCAGATGCTGCTTGGACATTGCGCCGTAGTTGGCGCGATGATGCTCCTGCTGCTGCATGGTTTAGAAGAATGTTGCCGGTAGTGTTGAGAGGCGATTGTACTCCAGCTTTTTATATTCGTTACTTTTCTAAATACTTACATCATTCATCGCATGTTCGTTATTGAATGCAGCGCTTGTTCTCCGGCGCATCTTGTGAATCTCAAAGTGTGTTTCTTTGCAAAAAACTGGAAACAACAAGTCGCACCAAGTGTCGCACCACCATTTGAATTACAATACTTGAAATGCTCGAGAATTGACACAAAGCTTTGTAGTAAGTACATTGCTGGAAACTCTCCCATTGGGGATTCGAGTAGGTAGGTACTCCAGTGCAAGGGGTCTCCCTATCAATCATAAGTATTGTATGCTGCAATCTTGTTGTTCTTTGAAAATGACAAGAATTAAGGACACAGCACAAAAGAAATAATATGCAGCTGCTATGTGGTGAACTCACAAGGCATTGCTGAGAATGAGATTAAAATTGGAATGAGTTGCAACAAAAAAGGTTGGGTGCAGCTATGAAAGAAGTGCAAATCAAGCTAAGAGAACAATTGCGCTTTTAGGCTTGGGATGATAGAGAGAAGTAAACCAAACAGTGCTAATGGATGCTGATACTGATACAGATGCCATAAGGAGGTGCATCAGGATGAGCAAAGTTAAGATCCTCAAGCAGGTAAAGAAGGAACAATGCAACTCATCTAGTGAGATTGCAGGAGCCACATCATTGGACAAGGTGAAATCGTGCAGTAGTGAGGGATGGTAGAATGATTAGTTTGCATGAGCAACTGCCATCTATCATATCTTTTGTGGAAGCAGTCGGCCGGACTGCTCAACAAAATGTCACAACACAAGTTGTGTCATGCGACAATGACAGAGAATTCAAAATCAAAATAATCTTGTGTCAACAATGATCATTCCGTTGCGCTCACTTAGATAGTAGTGTCTCTAGACATCAAATTAGTACAGACATCTACAATAATAAACTACCGCACCATGGCCAACAGCATCCTAACAACCCTAACCTCCCTTCCAGCCTACGTGGCCTTCCACCTAACATGGGTCCTCCATTCCCTCCACCGTCCCCTAATCCTCGTTTCACTCCTCTGCCTCCTTTCCAACCCCGCCGCCACAATCGCCAAGCTCCAATTATTCTACAAGACGTTTTTATACCTGGCATTCTGTCAAGATAAGAAATTCAAAATTCCCAAAGAGGATGCGTCTGCCCACTTCCCCACCGACTTTGGCGGCACTGCACCTGCTGCTGCATCGATCAAGTCAAAAACGCTCATCTTGATCCGCCATGGAGAATCGACATGGAACGACACCTTCAACCCCGGCGGACGGAACATCGCCCTCTTCATTCTCTGCTACATTCCCAACATGATCAAGGCCATTGCTCACGAAGTCTACTTCTTCGTTGCCGGCAAGGACTCTCAAAGTTGGTTCTTCGATTCGGCACTAAGTACCAAGGGGGTGAAACAAATTGAATCCTTGAGGAAATTTTTACAAAAGGAAAAATTAAAGTTGGGGAGTGGACAATTTATTGATAAGAGGGAAGAAGATGCCATTCGTGAATTGTTAAATGTCAGTGGTGCTGAAAAGAAATCCATGGTGGTATCATCCAATTTACGTAGGGCAATTTCCACAGCGGCAATTGGACTTAGTGATCGATTTGCATTGCAGCATGCAAACGATGATATTTTGATATTACCCTCCTTGCAAGAGATATCATTCAATCCCGATGCACAGACTATTCTACCCCCAAAGGGGATTGCCCAACCTACATGGTGCGATAGGTCCATCCCCGGTGTACCAGTGGACAAATTCTCGGCGTTGATTGATACCCAATACCATACTGGAAACAAGGCATTGGATTCCACGGGGTTGATCCGTCTCAATGAGTTTGTGTCTGATGTCTTTTCGTCCAAATGTGAAGATAGGGATGTCGTTATTGCCGTCGGGCATTCGTTGTTCTTCCGATCCTTCTTTCAGTTGTTCTTGCCAAGGAGTGTGGAGCATATTTCGAAGAAGAAGAAGTTGGTGAATGGTGGTACGGTGAGGATTACTTTGGGGGAGGTTACGTTGGAGGATGGGACGAAGGTTTATATGATTGATCCGAAGAGTATTGTTGTGGTTTATGGTGGTTTTGGGAAGCATACCAAGAAATAGGAGGTGTGTGTGTGAGAGAGAAAGAAAAGAGGGGTGGATACGTCTTAAGTAGATGTTTTTGCATGTTTGTGTGTGAGCAGGTAGATGGAATGACGAGATTAAATGTAATGAAAATTATCCATTAGAATCGTCTACCCCTACCCATCTATTGTTTAATTGAACCATTTCTAGATGATGTGATATCAATAAGTGTACAACATATTCTATAATCGTTTCCAACTTGTCGCCAAAAGCTACATCCGACAGAGTGTAGGTGTAGCAGCGACAGAACACTCTAGAAATGCAAAATGGATTTAGCAGATATCAACTGGTCAACCTCAAAGCTCTCGGCACACTTTCGTATTGGGAGCTTGTTAGAGGACTAAAACTTGGATCATAATGAACGAAAGATTTTCTCTCTAGACGCTTGATTTGGCGTGACCTGGCTTACTTGAGCTTTGCCCCATGTCTGATGCACATTCCTCCTTTAACAACTATGTTGGTGCATTCTTCAAAGCTGCATAGTTTCACCTTTGCCCCATGCCTCATGCACACTCCTCCATTCTGAACATAGTTTGTGCATCCTTCTCTGCTGCATCGTTTCCGCGTGATCTTTCCCCCATGCCTAATGCACAATCCTCCATTCTGAACATAGTTTGTGCATCCTTCTCTGCTGCATCGTTTCCGCGTGATCTTTGACCCATGCCTAATGCACAATCCTCCATTCTGAACATGGTTTGTGCATCCTTCACTGCTGCATCGTTTGACCTTTGCCCCATGCCGAATGCACACTCCTCCTTTGACAACTTGATTGGTACATCCATCAGCGGAACAAAATCTCTTCTTTCTTTTAGCTTTTTTAGGAGCCACTTCCTCGCCAGCTGACGATAACTTTCGCTTTCTATCTTGATATTCATTTCCTTCATCTGAATGCGCCGCTGAAGATGATGTGACGTCAGAAGAATCAGCAACGGAGGAGATCTTTCGTGTTGAAGCTGTGTTATCAGGTGGTGAGATCTCTTTCTTCTCGTTCAGCTGGATAACATTGGTGGAGACTATCTCAATCTTTTTCAGTTGACCGCCACGGCTACGAGGAGGATTTTGTGCCACCGCTGTTGCAATCTTTCGCTGAGTTGTTGGAGCCGACACGGTGATTCTCTTGAGCGTCCGGATTAGCGTCACCATGATTTAGATCGTTCGCGCTGCTAGCTCTCTCTCTAGAGGTATTACAAGATGCCGTTGCTGATAAGTAGAAGTAGAAGTACCCCCCCCCCAATACCTGAGCTTCGGACGGTGGATAGGATAAGAAGTTAGTAGGTGGTGACTGTGTTATTTGTGATTGGCAGCGGCGAGAAAATGAAAAATGACAATGCGGGAGCGGCGAGGTTGACCTCCAGGCCTTCTTTTTCAATTCTCTGTGCCTTTCGGTTTTGAGTTTACCTGCGTTATTAGCTCGATCAATACTTAAGTTTTGTGTCGATGGTTGTATCGTCGGTCTATCGTCAGTTGAAGTTCCCCGATTATTATCCTGTCACATCTACGTCACGACACTAAATTCTTTTATATACGTGCCCATCTCTCTCTCTAGAGAGAGAGAGAGAGGGCATCTGCGTCATCATCATTCATCATTCTAGATACACCAAAGAAAAAAGCACAAGCAAGTATCTACTGCCACCGTCCGAACGCTCAGGTATTGGGGGGGGGTACTTCTACTTCTACTTATCAGCACTGTACGGCATCTTGTAATACCTCTAGAGAGAGAGCTAGCAGCGCGAACGATCTAAATCATGGTGACGCTAATCCGGACGCTCAAGAGAATCACCGTGTCGGCTCCAACAACTCAGCGAAAGATTGCAACAGCGGTGGCACAAAATCCTCCTCGTAGCCGTGGCGGTCAACTGAAAAAGATTGAGATAGTCTCCACCAATGTTATCCAGCTGAACGAGAAGAAAGAGATCTCACCACCTGATAACACAGCTTCAACACGAAAGATCTCCTCCGTTGCTGATTCTTCTGACGTCACATCATCTTCAGCGGCGGATACAGATGAGGGAAATGAATATCAATATCAAGATAGAAAGCGAAAGTTATCGTCAGCAGGCGAGGGAGTGGCTCCTAAAAAAGCTAAAAAAAGAAGAGATTTTGTTCCGCTGATGGATGTACCAATCAAGTTATCAAAGGAGGAGTGTGCGTTCGACATGGGGCGAAGGTTAAACTATGCAGCAGTGAAGGATGCACAAATAGAGTTATCAAAGGAGGAGTGTGCATCAAGCATGGGGCAAAGGTCAAACGACGCAGCAGAGAAGGATGTACAAATAAATCCAAGAAGGGAGGACTGTGCATCAAGCATGGCGTAAAGGTCAAACGGAAACGATGCAGCAGCGAAGGATGCACAAACTATGTTCAGAAAGGAGGAGTGTGCTGAAAACATGAGACTAACATCTCATAAGGAATTGATTGGAGAGTATGCATGAGAAAAGGATTTACTAAGCAAGTTTAACATACAGATCAAAATAAACATCAAAATAAAGCACCCCCACGAGCCTTCTCCCCATGCGCCATACCCACATCAATCACAGGCAAATCCACCCCATCCTCACTCAAAAGTTGCTCCAATACATCTTCGTCGATACTCCAAATTTCATCCGCTTGGGCACCATACCCTGGTCCACCGCCTAACGATGGCACTGGGCGTTGACCGTACCATCCCACTCCGTAATATTGCAATTGACTAATTGTTGCTTCTTCATTGCTGTTGGATGATACGCTACTACCATTGATGCCATTCCACCACTGCAGTATATCTTGTAATGATATTTCATTGTCCATACTTCTTGGATCTAGAAATAAATCTGTTTCTACATCATCTTCATGCCGTATTAATGGATATATGTACTGCTGATTTCTCATGACACATAGTCGCAATTGGAGCTTGTCTGCTTCATTTTCGTCGTGGGATGATGACGATGTTGTTGATGCGAGGTAGCCGTCGAATGGTAAAGCAATGAGATCATCATCTGCCAATTCTGCTATTTGTTGCATGGATGCGGAGTGGAAAAATGCTGTTTGACGTCTCGTCACATGGTGGTGCTGTTGTAGAGGAGAAAATGCATCAATGAATCTGCTATTATACGCAGTTGCAATGATGGCAATCGTGAAGAAGGGAATCACCATGGCTAATAATGTTGTTGTCTCTTTCACTATTAGCTTGGCAGAGTGCTAAGAAGTAGTGCAGATGCAGATGCGGATTGCGCTTTAGCTTCCGACATGGTGGATGTGGGGCTTCATTACGTGCCTTGAAAGAGCTGAATTCTTATTACGTGTCCACGTATGCGTGGGCTAAGTATGTGGACATGGGCCAAGACCATCCATTTCCTGCGCATTCTGAGGCGATGAAGCAAGATGAAGCAATCAACTCGCCGGGTACTTTGGTCTCATAAATAAAAGAATCAAAGCATTGAAACATTATCCATAAGTAACAACTATTACGCAAATAATTAAAACAATATCAGCCATGTCAACAACAACAACGAACAGCAACACTAACACTACTGTTAGCCGCATGATCGGCAAAATGAAAGGTCTACGCCTACGCTCAGAAGCAGAAGGAAATGGAGGTATGGTTTCCCCAGAGAAGAAATCATCGAGCCATCCCAAAAAACAGACAGGAATAGATGGTCTCAAGCACTACGTGCTAAAAACTGATTTGCAAGAAGTCCCCGAGGGATACGAGGTGTGTGTATTCGGCAATGGATGTTTTTGGGGATCTGAGAAGGCCATGTGGCGTCTTCCCAAGGGCATCCATTCCACTGCCGTTGGATACTGTGCTGGACAAACACAGAATCCAACTTATTCTCAAGTATGCTCATCTACAACAGGGCATACAGAGGGAGTGCGTGTTGTATTTAACCCCAAGGAAATTTCCTACGTCGACATCTTGCGCATGTTCTGGGAGTCTCATGATCCTACTCAATACATGGGACAAGGTAACGATCATGGAAGTCAATACCGCAGTGGAATTTACTACTTTAATGAGGATCAGAAGCGATTGATTGAGGCATCCAAGGCTGCATATGAGGAACAATTGGGAAGCAAAATCAAGACTGAAATTGCCGCGGCATCCGATTATGAAAAGTATGGAGGATTGTGGTACTTTGCGGAACCCTATCATCAGCAGTATCTTGCCAAGCCTGGTTCTCGTCCCTACTGTGGTGCTCAACCTCAGGGAGTAAGTCTAGCATCGTTCAATTCATGGTGTCCTGAAGATCTGAAGGAGAAGTACCAACCTACATTGCCTGAGAGCTTTTGGAAGAAGCACGGGCCTGTAAAAGGATGCTCAATTGTCCGATTCAACAATGAACCTATTTCTGAAGACTCATATTGAAGACTCATGTTGATTGAAATCTATGGTGAAGGATGTGAAACTAAACCGCAGACAAATAAATAAAATGTGTTGTATTATCTACTGCTTATATATTGCTTATCGTTATGTCATCGATGACAGTAACGTGATTAACAGAGCACTTAGCTAATTAATCGGTCTGTCTCAAAGGAGCCTGAACTTGTTGCAAGATTTCCTTGATAAGAAGATGCAAGACTACTTCCTTGATAAGAAGATGGAACCGTAATGTAAGATGACCTCCTATCCAGAGGGATGTGAGTGGCAGGTCCATAAGCAAGATCATATGTGATGAGCTTGGCCCTTTCATCAACAGCAGTGATTTGCTTCTCAACCTCTTCACAAAACTTCTCAAGAGGCAAGTCAGATTCATCGTGTCCAAATGGGTCTTCCTGAGAGTGATGTGCAAGAATTTAGTGTGGGCAATCGATACAAAACAATGGTTCAGTGTTCAATATCGGCAACTTCTCTTACCATATCCGAGCCAACGCCAACGATCATCTTCACAATTGTGTACACAATCAGCACTACAAAAGGATTGTAAAGTCCCGCTCCAGGAGCCCAAGCTAAACATGCAGCAGTGAAGAAGATAACGCCCGTCATGTTCAATATATCATCGTATGCTACGGGCAGCCCCGTGCTTCTCACCCTAATGCATCCTCCGATGGAGTTGGCAAGGGCGCATATTGTTCCCTCCATTGCAGTCTGAGCTGCATTCATCTCCCACCCATCTTGCNATGGAGTTGGCAAGGGCGCATATTGTTCCCTCCATTGCAGTCTGAGCTGCATTCATCTCCCACCCATCTTGCTTTTCATTCGATTTTAATCCTTCCGAAATCACAACTCTCATTGCATCAATGCAATAGTAAGGCTGCCATCCACTTTGCGTCGAAATTGTGTCCAGCTCTTCCTGCGAAATAAATCCCTTCTGAAGAAGTTTAGCACCACCTTCCGATGCACCTTGTATTCCTGCTCCTCTTAAATGTGCTTTACAGCAATAGGCAAAGATGATAGCTAGATGGCTGAGTCTCTGAACAAGGACAGGTTCCTTGATCCATAGATGGGCCTGCTGAGTAATGCGGATCGAGCAAATAATGATAGTGCCCCACAAAACCCTCCCTTCCCACCACCGGGCATAACAAATATTGGTGCGGAACACAAGTGCAAATGAGTAGAAAGCTCCAAGAGTAGCAATCGCAGGCTTCGAATTTGCAATATCGGATGTCCACTCGTTCCCAACGTGATTCGCGAAGAATGTTACAACGCCCGCTGCGATAACTACCATGAGGAGGTCAACGCCTACAATCATCTCTTTTAGAAACTTGAGTTTGTGAATCCACCGCTTTCTTCTTCCGCCTGCAGCGGTGGAAAAGTCAGTCGCCAACATTTCGTCCATGAAATGATACGGCTGTTTTGCCCCCATATACATATAACCACCCTCCTCCTGAGCCGCTGGGCCATTCCGATCAGGCTGTGGTAGCCATTGGGTAGTTCCTTCTTTGCTCATCGTCAAGTGGATTATTTTATGCGTGATTGGGGAGATACTTAAGTAAGTACGGCGTTGCTTCTTGCTCTTGCTGTTCTGCTTCAAACTTCTCCAAAAGAAGTCAGTGTTGACAGTGTGTTTGCACAGAGAAGTGACGTGTAGGTGGAGAGCACGTATTCAAAAAGGCACGTAAATAATTTATTTTATGCCAATTGTAATGACATACGTTTTTCTTCACGGCACGCTTCCGTCATAATCACCTGTGACAATCGCAAACCAGCGTTATCGTTGCAGCTACTTATTCTAACACTCTCTCTCTGCTACAATGATACTATCGTCCCGCAGCAGCAATTGGCTCTTTGCTGCTGCTGCTTCATTAATAATAACTGCATCACTAGCACTGCTGTCTGGCCAATCGCTTTTCTTTGAAGCAACAGCCTTTCAGCCAGCCACGTTATTACATCATCACAAACATCACTTCAATAATAATAATAATGCTCTTCGGTGGACATTCTCTCTTCCTGCAACCAAAAAGAACAAAAAAGACAACAGTAACAACGACGACATCAACGAGGCAACAATTTCAATACCATCCACCACCGCCACACGACAAAAGTTACTAGCCAAACGTAAACAAATGGAAGCCGAAAGCGCCTCTTCGAAATCCTCCTCCAAAATTTCCATCAAGAATGATCACAAACAACAAGCCAAAACGAAACGCTTTACTGACTACTATTACGCCTACAACACTTCGCCTTCGAAAGATGATAACAATAATAATAATAGCAGTGGTGACAATAATAATAATTCGTACCTAATTGATCTCAAAAAGAAGATTGATCAAAAAATCATGAGGAACAATTGGAATCGAACGGGACAACGACGACGTGTCAATGATTCAAGTACATCCATCACACCAGGTCAATTGCTACCAGAAGTACATGTCCAACATGAAACAGACTCCATGCAATCTCTACTGGGATATAATCACTTTGAGGGGGAGTGGAGTGATAAAAATTCAACCACCTATCATGTTGCCATTGTCTTTGGGAAAAGCTTGATTCAAGATCAAATATCGATTGAATATGCATCACGGATACGAACATTGGTGAAAATGATCAAGGAGGAAGAAGGATTTCGACCAAAGTTGATTTGTTTTACGGGTGGTAACAAGAATAGTACAACCACCATATCAGATGCTGCCGCTGGATACGTCTACTTTCGACACTTGTGTGCCTCCCAAAACATCCGACTTGACACATCCCAAACCAAAATTTGGGTCGACAAACATAATGGCAACGAACGTGAAACAATGGAACGTGTCGCATCCGAACTATGGCGAAAGTACATCAAATCATGGCTCCAAGAACGACCCTTAACCGAACGTCTCAATCAACATTACGGAGTTGGATGGCACATCCTGGAACGACGTGTCGATATCCACTTTACATTGGTATCGACAGAGTATCATTTGTGTAATTTGAATGATGTTCATCATCGATCACCCTCCAAGAGTTTTTTACAACCGTTGGTTTCGTTGAGGGGATTGGTGGGGTCGGATCGATGGGTGAATAGGGATGAGTTGGAGGCGATGGATCCAAATTATAGTTCGTCAGTTCATGTGAGTAGAACTGGGTCATCATCTTCTTCACTATCAACAACAACGACATCCTCGTCGGAAAGGGCAAGATTTGCGGGGATTGAAAATAGTGTAGATACATCGTGGAGTTTTCAATATGCGACATTTCCATTTTTACATGGGAAGGAGGATTCAGTGGTGTTTTTGGGACAATGTTATTTGCTGGGGGAGGAGTTGACGCCGCTTTTGGTGAATATGAAGGGGGTTGTGGAGCAGGTAAGAAGTTTCAAAATGTTTTGTTTGGATGATTTGAGGAGAGGTGTTGGTGGTGTCACTCTACTCTAGAGAGAGAGTTTTGCTTCATATCTCATCACTACTTTTCTGCATCCTCTATGTACTACTTGATCCTCAAACCAATACATATCAATATACAGACGGAATTCTTCCAACGAGACAACTATCTACTTCTAACCTCCATTCGACGATCACTAGTCTCCCTCGTAGAGGCACTCTACACCGACAAAGGCCAATCCATCCGAGCAGGAGTTATCAAATACTTTCAAAGTCAAGGACGCAACCGATTCACAAAGGAAGATGTCAAAATTATCGTCCTATTGGAATCTGCTCTACTGAACTTGGGTCGATGTATCGATTTGGTAAAGCCTGCTGGATTACTTGTTGGTTCTGTCCCTGCTCCTACTTGGGCTAGGGCGTTAGATGCGTTGGAGAAGAGTATGAATAATATTCAGATTGTGTGTGATCCTGATCAACCGTTGGATCCAGAGGATTGGGGCAAGCTTTAGGTATATGTTATATACTGCTGACTGCTGCACGAATCTATTATTTGATGTGAGCCTCCCTCTCTTGTCTGTGCTCCACAAAAAGCAACTGTTGCCATCACAAAGGACAACCCAGCTAAACCATCCATCTGCTTTCCACCAAAAGTTTCTAATCGTCCCATCAAACCATACACACCACATACTATGCTATGTATACAAAACCAAAAAGAATAATATAATCATAACAACCGACAAAGCCACAATAATGATAAAATTCCGTTTCCCTCCTGACTTTTGAATCAATTCCTTTGTTTTTCGCGTAACGAGGCTTAGATTTTCGGTTGCAGTGTCTAAATCTTCTTCCATTTCGTTTAACATTCTAAAGGGGAGGGAGGAGATGAAGAGAGAATGTGTGGATTGATTTCGTGAGATATAATATCATGTTGTGTATTTGTTGTTGTTGTTGAGTCAGGAAGTTTTGAGATTTCACTTGTTGCAAATTGATGATAACAATATGAACAATCAGCCACCACTCCAGTCAATCCCCTCACTCCCATCATTTCGATTCGTTCGTTCGCTGGGTTGTACGTAACATCACGAAAAGAAGCCATTGTTTCCATTTTCCATGTACCCGCAGAGATCATATTGTTTCGAGTTTGGATCAGCCCCAAATATTATTAGAGTCCATAAATATTTCCCCTCTTCACTACACACAAGGCTCATCATCACCAGTCACAAACAAAAATAACAAACAAAGCGGTAACATTTGCTACACAAACGTATCATATTATAATTGGCAACTCACTTATTCTGATGACCCAACTCCTCATGAATCCCCATCGATATTTTACTCAGCCGATCTGCCGATTGGCCGAGCATTTCGAGACCTTCATCTTGTTGCTTCATCATCATCTGTAAATAGATTGTATAGAAAGTAACGTTAGTTGTTTGCAAATGAGCAGCGCCACAGTAAATCAAGAACCAATACATTTACAACATGGAGGAGTAAGCGCGCACCTGCTGCTGCCGAATCTCACGCTGTATAAAATCATCTTCCTCTATGTTATCATCGCTACTGTCAGAGTCCGAGTCGCTATATGACCGTACTTGACTGTATTTCGATCCTCTGCTGTGGTTTGAATTGCTGAACATGGTGAATGTGTCTACTTCTATCTTGCCAGAAGTATGTGTTGGAAGTTGGAACTACGCTCGCCTCTTGCTCTGTCACAGGTGATTGCCATTTCGCGTGCTGTAGCATAATTTGTCATAGTCCTGTCATCCTGTCCCCACCTAACACCGAATGAACTACATACCCGACCACCAACAAAATGACGCTGGTTCAACAACGATAACTCCTGCTTACAAGCCAGTCGATACCATAATCTGTCCTGTTTCCTATTCTTCGATAATGAGCGCAACTGAGGCGACCGCGAATGAGATGTGCACATCATGCGGAATTACAGCATATGACGAGGACGTGAAGTTGAAAAATTGTACCACTTGCTATCTTGGATGTCAAAGAAATCACAGACTGCAGCACAAGCGAGCGTGTAAGAAACAGGTGGCTAATGAATTTCTATTTAAGTTTGCGGATTTGCACCATGTCTTCTGCACACTCCTCTTTTCTGAACTTGATTTGGACATCCTTCACTACTGCATCGTTTGATCTTTGCACCATGCCTAACGCACACTCCTCCTTTGACAGCTTTATTTGTGCATCCTTCACTGCTGCATCGTTTGACCTTTGCCCCGTGCCGAACGCATACTCCTCCATTGACGACAAAATTCGTGCATCCATCAGCAGAGCATTTATATCTTTTCTCCTTTGCCCCATGCCTAATGCACACACTCCCTTTGACAGCATACTTTGTGCATCCTTCACTGCTGCATCGTTTGACCTTTGCCCCATGCCTAACGCACACTCCCTCATTGACGACAAAATTCGTGCATCCATCAGCAGAGCATTTATATCGTTTCGCCTTTGCCCCATGCCTAATGCACACTCCTCCTTTGACAGTTTTATTTGTACATCCATCACTGCTGCATCGTGTCACTTTCCCCCCATGCTTAACACACACTCCTCCTTTAACAACTATGTTTGTGCATTCTTCAAAGCTGCATAGTTTCTCCTTTGCCCCATGCGTAATGCACACTCCTCCTTTGACAGCATACTTTGTGCATCCTTCACTGCTGCATCGTTTGACCTTTGCCCCATGTCTGATGCACACTCCCCCATTGACGACAAAATTCGTGCATCCATCAGCAGAGCATTTATATCGTTTCGCCTTTGCACCATGCCTGATGCACACTCCTCCTTTGACGGCATTTGTTGTGCATCCATCAGCAGAGCATTCACGTCTTTTCCTCTTCTTTGCCACCTTTTCCCTAGGCGGATCTTCCACCAACGACAACTGCCGTTTCCTTTTCGAAGCACTCTGGCGTTTTGGATTAGGCAACGGTTCCTTGCCCCGGTTGGTAAAAGGCGATCTCTTCCGAGTTGAAGTTCGACGATGGGTTGAAGCAGTTGATGAGTTCTTCCTCTCGGCAGCTACAACAGCGGCCGCCGCCGCCTCTGCCTTTCTCAGTTGAATCTCCCTATAGATCAAGGCACCAACATCGTCCTCCTCAACAGCAGTATCGTCGTTCGGTGTCACCATCTTCTGCGCTTACTCTGCTTTCTGCTTCGTCAACATAAAGATGGGGTGATGGGTGGTGGTGCGTTGAGAGATTGAGAGAGCAAAAATCGAAAAACGCGTGGCGGGCGGAACTGTTTTGGTAATGTGCCCATGATGATTGACATGCCAAATGAATATTGATATTAAAAAAACGACCTTATAGATTCATTATAATGAAAGTAATAGAACAATAAAGAGGTGCCTCTATAATAATGTCAATAAGGCAAAAATAGTGCTTTTGGTCAGAAGGACCGATTTTTCGTCCGTCCAAAAATTTGTTTAAATTTTTTCAAGTTTCACCTTCGCAGGCGCCCCACTGCAAAATGAAGATGATGACGATGACGCATCCAGCGTCCAGCGACAGAATCGTTGCACTCTCTATTATCTACTCTGTCTCTCTAGAGAGAGAGCAAACAGTAAGTAGACTACTTCTGCAGGTGCCATACAACAAATCTATCAAGTAGCGTAGTATCACTTTCTAAAGCGCCAAGTTAGTTCTCAATGTCACGTGCCACCCCATCGTGGCTCCTTCTGCTAGCACTCCTCTCAACGACATTCAATTCTTCAACGTTGGCATTTTTCGCTCGCTCTCCCTTGCCAGCCAATACTCCCAACAACAATCTTGTCAGTGTCGTCAATTCAAGCACTTCCAAAATGACATTGTCATCCTCCAGTAACGGCAGCGCCAACGCCGCCAACAGCAATGGTCGTCGAGTGTACCAAAACATACCCAAACAAGAAACCAAACTACACCACCTCCATCAAAAATACGGACCTCAATCTTCCGACGGTACCGGAATTAAAATTGCCATCATGGACACGGGATGTGATTTATCCGCCGCTGGATTATCTGGAACTTGTTCTGATGGGAATACTCCCAAATATATTGATTTTATTGATTGTACTGGTGATGGGGATGTGGACATGTCTACGGCTAAGGTAGTCAAGTTTGATTATACGAAGAATGGAACGACTATTCAAGGATTGTCCGGTAGAAATATTACCATGGGAGAATGGGCTAAGGATGTATCCGAGTTGAAATTGGCGGCGGTACGTTTGTATGAGTTGTTACCCCGAAGTGTCGCACGGAGGGTGAAGAAGGAACGGAGGGAGGTGTTTATGGTCAAGCATATGGCGTTGTTGTCCAAGACTCAGTTGCAATTGGATGAATTGAATCAGAGCAAGAATAACAGTGGTGATGAGGAAGAGAAAGATGAAAAGGACGTTGTAGAAAAGAAAAAGAAGGAATTGAAATTATTATTGGAACAACTAACATCCATCAAGGAATCGTACGATGAAGACTCTGGTCCATTAATGGACATACTCATGTTTCAAGACAACAATGATGGTGGTGTATGGAAGGCAGTACTTGACACTCATGCCACAGGAGATCTAACCAATTCCATCCCCATGGCACCATTCGGACATGCACGTCAAGTGGGTGAATTGGGATTCGGATCGCATGTCACTTTTTGTATTCAAGTGTATGATGAGGGAAAGACATTGAGTATTGTTACTGATGCTGGGTCACATGGGACGCATGTTGCTGGTATTGCTGCCTCGTACTTTGCTCCAAGGGAAGATGGGGAGGATGAGAATGAGGAAGGGAAGAAGAAGACAAAGAAGAAGTCAAGTGACAACTTGAATGGTGTAGCACCAGGAGCACAAATTCTCGCATTGAAAATTGGTGATGGACGTCTTGGGAGTAGTGAAACTGGTACAGGGTTGATCCGAGGATTGATTGCCGCCAAGAAGTATGGGTGTGACTTGGTCAATTTAAGTTATGGCGAACCATCATGGCAACCGGATTCCGGCCGTGTGTCAGAAGTGTTTGCCAAGGCGTTCAATGACTGGGGTATGACTGTGTTTACAAGTGCGGGCAATGATGGACCGGCGTTGTCATCACTGGGTTCTCCGGGAAGTTTGACATCGGTAGTAACTGTTGGTGCGTGGGTGTCACCAGAAATGGCCGTGGAACAATATTCAACTCTTCCACCATCATCACCCGACTCTCCCCTGAAGGCATCGAGTTATTACTTTTCTTCTCGTGGACCAACTCCCGATGGATTTATGCCGGATGTATGTGGACCAGGCGGGGCGGTGGCTCCTGTCCCTCGTGCTTCGTTGCAGGGAAAGGCGCAGTATCATGGAACTTCCATGTCATCGCCGAATGTGGGTGGAGTGGCGGCATGTGTTTTGAGTGCAGTTCGGCAAAATGGTGTAAAGGATTGTGGACCAAATGAATTGAAGAGAGCATTGAAAAATAGTGCTGTAATTAGTGGTGTCGCGGATCCATTCTCTCAAGGATCAGGGCTTGTGTCTGCCTTGGATTGTGCCGAGTACATCATCAAAAATCATGGAAAGGAAGGGCAGAGTATCGCCATTGATGTTTCTATCCCTTCTCGTAACAATGCAAGAGGGTTGTATATCCGTGATGAAATCGAATTGGATGGGCCGATGGAATTCAGCGTCCTGGTCAATCCAAAATTTAGCCATTCCAACACGAGAACTTCCAGTGAGTTGGATGAGCTTCTTTCCCTCGAGCTCCATTTGTCATTGAAGAGTAGCGAGGAATGGGTGACCTGTCCTGAGAGTATGACACTCTTGTCGGCGAAAGAGCGCAATGGTCAGTCTTTTTCGGTGCGTTTGGATACACAAAGCTTGAAGCCAGGTGTTCACTATGCAAGCGTGCATGCGGTGGAGTCCTCCGATGAGCAAAGAGGTCCACTGTTCAGTGTGCCAATCACAGTCATTGTTCCTCACTCGAGATTTGTGTCGAATAACACTCCAAAGTTCCTATTGAATGATTCCTCTGATGAAAGCATCGAACTAAATGACAATGGATTGGACTTGACCACTACCTTTCTTCTTGAGCAAGGTGTCCCTAACAGGCGATTCATCACTGTGCCCATTGGAGCTGAGTGGGCAACAATCAAGTTGAAGAGCACAGAAGCCACCACTGGTGGTGCTGCTCCCCGTATTTTGTTACATGCGATCCCATTCGTCCGAGGAGATATGCACAACAAGGAATGCCAGCTAAAACGGCTCTTTGTTGTGAAGGAGGGAGTCGAAGAGGAATATCATGTCCGCGTGAAGGGTGGCTCCTCTCTAGAGGTGTGTCTGCAACTACTTTGGCTTGCCAATCCTTCTCCAGCATTAGTCACTGCCAATATTGAATTTCACAGCCTCAACATTAGAAGTCCTACGCTGCCTACATTGATGTCATCTCAACCAATCACCATTACTCCTTCCTCGGAGTTTGCACGACTGGGTGCCGGTTCTCCTCTCCGTGCCGAACAGTTAAATCCGGAATGTAAACTCAAATCAATCCTCCGCACACTTCGCCCTAGCAGTGTCGATATCACGTTGGGGTCTGCTGAAAGGGATAGCGAACCACCAAGTGATGCAGAACTTGCTTCGAATGCGGACGAGGAACCATCGCAAATCTATGAAATGCGCCTGTCGTACACACTCAAAGTAGAGGGGGACAAGCCAGTCGAGGTTACCCCATCATTCCCCTCGCTATTCAATCAACTGTACGACTCTCCAGTAGACTCTCAAATCTGGTCGCTGCAGGACAAGAACGCAAAGATGATCACGTACGGATCTTCTATGCATCATGCTAGTTCGACCTCCTTGAAGAAGGGGGACTACACAGTTAGCCTACTTCTTCGCCATCCAAACCGTTCTACTCTTGAACAGATAAAGGACATACCCTGCGAAGTTTCGATGAAGATGCCTGCGCCGTTAAGTTGCAATCTCTACAGTGAGTTGGATAAGGCCTCTACACCAACTGTCAAGGATGATGGCCGCAAACCCATAGAAAAGAAACTCCTCTCCAAGGGCTCCCATCAAGACATTTATGTGGCCAGGCCGACAGACGCCTTGCCCTCGTGGGTGGCGCCCGGGGATGTGCTCCAGGGTGCGTTAGTACTTGATAAGGACAAGGAGGCAGTTTCATCCATGAAGGTGATCTATATTGCTCCGCCGAAGAGTACGGCCAAGGATGGAGATGATGACAAATCAAAAGCAAAAGCAAAGGAAGACTCGCTTGAAGATGTCGTCTTTAAGGCCAAACTTGGCCATTTGGCTGGCTTGCGAACGAAGAATGTTACTGTTTACAATGAGATCATCACCACATTGAAGGATGAGCGTCCTGACAGTGTCCCACTTTTAACCGAGATGTTGACGTTTGCGTTGGAAGGTACTCTACCTGACGGTGAAACGGATAGCGAAGATCAAGTGAGGTTAGCAGAGGTCGAAAAGGTTTACAATCAATCGCTGACAGAGAACGGCGGCCCTATTGATCCATTGGCACTCGCGCAGTATTTTGGGTTAAACGAACCGGACAAAGATGAGCTAGATACCGACGATGAAGCAAAGGAGTTAAATAAAGGTATGAAAGAGAAGCGTGACGCACTGAGAAAAATCATCCTTGAAAGGGCTTCGTTGTGCGGTGTTGTTGCAGACAAGGATTCGGCAGAAGTGTCTCGATTTGATAACGCCGTAAAGGAGTTGAAACAATGGAGCAATCTAGAGAGTTTGAAGGATGAAGACGAAAAGATCAAACTCACCATCACACTCGCGAGGCATGCACGTATTTGTCAAGAGAAGAAGGCACTTGCAATGTCTCTTTTGTTGAAGGCGAAAAAGGATCTATCTTCTGGTAAGAACTTGAAGCAGCTGGATGAAGAGCTACTGACACTTGTTGATGCTGTCGATGGAATGGCTCATGTGAAGGAGAATTTGAATGAAGGGTTGAGCTATCGCTACCCCGTTTTCAAGCGGAGTGTGTAATATATGGAGTGAGAACGCCCAAGATGAATTCGCGTCTCATTTGGGTAATAAAAAGCATGGTAATAATTGTTTGGCTGTAATGAAAATGGCGGATATCCTTGAATACTACAATGAGGGCATCACTGTAATGCTCAGAATATTATATAATACATCTATTCAGAGAGTCTCTTGCATCTCACATAAATAATATGTTTTGAAGGTTGAAATTACTACTCTTTTGGTCATTCTAACATTTGAAGGCAATTTCACAGTCGGATGTAGCCACTCCCATTTGTGACTCCTCGTTTTCCTGCTCTGCATCACGGGGCATTGGCATTGAACTCTCGGAATTACTTTGAGGTACGGTAACCTGTCCCCTCTGATTTGAATTGTCATCCTTCAATAAATGCATTGTTTCTACCTCTCCTGCAACTGCATCCAAACAAGCATTCAAACTTTCATTTGCAGAGCATTGAGGGACGCTTTCGGACGATGAAAATGCAGCGATAGAAGTTTGCATTTTTTTCACTGTCTCACGCAGTATTGCAATCTCATCATTTTGTCTTGCCACCTGATCCTTTTGAAGCGCAACTTCGTTCTTTAACTCGGCCATTTCGCCTCCCTTTTCTGCTTCTACATCCAAACTAGTATCTTCCGAATCAGATGCATGTTTCGTCCAATTCTCATTCCATGCTTCCAACCCAGCAAACAACCATTCGTCCAAATCCATTATGAATAGTATTTCCACTGAATTTACAATGATGTCTGTATTGCTCGTCGCGATTGCCTTATTGTATACGGTGGCAACCTGAGCAAGGGTGAACGACAAAGAAACATTTTGCTACATCAGATTCAAGAGCAATCAATGAGGGATAGCATATACAAATCATTGCAACAACTTACATATAAGGCAAACAGTGTAATAGAACACAAGCACACTCCACTAATGAAATATCGGATCCTTGATCTGATAGGGTGTCTAACTTTCGAGGAGTGGTAAATCAACTGGGATCCATTGATCATATCTTTCGCAAGATGGGCAATCATTAACAAAGAGAAAACTGCCCAGCCAGCAGAACTCAAGTCGGATTTGTCCTTACATATGTCTGAATCACGAGGGCATTGCCAGGTGAATTCTATGTCGGTTTTGTCATCTTGCAAGTTAGTCTCGGAAGCTATGACGAAGAAGACGAGAAGCCAAACCTGTATTCCAAGTGCAACAAAAGCTACAAGCCAACCACGCTTTTTTTCGGTTACAAGGTAAGAATATACGGAATCTTTGCCAATCCTCTTCAAAGCATACTTCTCATCTTCTACAACCCTTCTTTTTGTTGACTTAGATCCAGCATTTCCACGATTTTTGCGCTTGTTGAATATATAGAAAGAGAGGACGGCGACGCAGCACACTGCAACAAAGCCCGCAAGGAGGACAGAAGCAACTGTACCGTAGCTGAATCCCCATTTTTCAACTCGATTGTCTACTTGGGGATAGCAATCCTCATTTGCGTTACCTGAGGTGTGGTGTCAATAAAAGTAGGTAAGAGGTTTGTGAGAAGAACAGATGATGCGAATCGAGTGATAACACCATAATTAGCACTCACAACACATTGTGCAGTTGTCACACTCCATTGCTTCATCGAAGGCAGAGGGCACGCCGCAGTCTGTGACGAACGTCGATTCGCTGTAAACACTGTCGTCTAAGTCAGTTATATGTGGCATTTCAGTGATTCTGTTGCTTTGAAGCTGAAGGAGTTGAAGGTTTGTCAAATATGATAAGCCTTCAGGCGCCCTCCCGATAAAGGCATTGTAACTGAGACGCAGATAAGTGAGACTAGAAAGCTCGCCAATCTCGTTTGGGATCGATCCCTGTGAGTTGAGTTGGGAAAGAAGGACGACGATGTTGTTTGGTTAGAGTGCAGTTAGCAACGAAGGAAGTTCATGTCAATAATATCATAATGATAGAGTAGATCGGCATCACCTTAATGTCGTTATCACTCAAGTCCAACTTTTCGATGAAAGTGAGCTTTCCAATACTCTCACTTAATCGTCCCGACAACCCGTTGTTGGCCAGGTTCAGCTCAATCACGTGGTTCATGTCGTCGTCGCAAGTGACTCCATACCAACCGCAGCAGCTTTCATACTCATCCAGCCATGGGACATCATTTTTGATAACATTGGTCCACTCTGAACCTTTGGCCGAATCATAGAAGTCAACCAAGGCATTTCGTTCGATCGGACACAATTCTGTGTCATTTACCAGATCAAACTCTTTTACACCACTTCGCAGCTTACAAAGACTCAGAGGAGCAGGCTTGGACGAATTGTAGAATTTATTTTTTTGCAAGAGGACAGAAGCACTCTGCAGCTGACCAATCTCGGTAGGAATGCTTCCTGAGAATTCATTGTTTGCAAGAATAAGCTGTTTCAAGGAACCTGTAAATCAATGAGAAGATGAGATTATTGCAAGTTGCCATAGAAAACTGATGCAAAATGTAAGGAAATTCTTTCACTTACCTGCAAGCATTCCAAACTCGGAAGGAATTGAGCCTGTCAAAATGTTGTTGGACAAATCGAACTCTTCAAGTATTGCTAATTTGCCTACAAGAGATGGAATAGAACCCGTTAGCCTATTACCGTTTAGGTTCAGCTTTTCAAGTAATAGAGATCTCCAGATATTTTCTGGAATTGATCCAGAAAAGTGAGAGCCATCCTTTTGTTCGGACAAGACAAGTTCTTGGAGAGTTGCAAATGATTCTGTAAAGCCAGGAAGACTCCCAGACAGAGCGTTGGATGACATGTCGAATTGACGTAGCTTTGGAAGATTATTCAATGATTCTGGAAGGTTTCCAGTAATTTGATTGTTTGACGCAAGGAATTGCTCCATGTTGGGTGGGATATGCTCTAGAAGGTCAGTGGCATCTATTTGTATGAGATTGCTGCTCACATCGCAAAAGCGTAGCGTTTGGGAGGATCCCTTGTACTTCTCGAAACGATGTATGGACGTGAAGTTGTTGTTGCTCAAATCAACGTACGTTAGCGATGGGGTGACAAGTGCGTCCACCTTTCCGTTCAACTGGTTTCCGGAGATATCAAAGTGGGTAAGTGAAAAGAGATTGTAGAGTGGACGATAGTCGATTGTACCGGTGAGCTTGTTGTTTGCCAAGTCCAGAGTCTTGAGGTAGAAAAGATTCGCCAAACCGTACTTGGTGTTTTCCCAATCGCTTTCAAGGTAGAGCCTCCCGTGGATCTCGTTGCGTGAATATACCGGAAACTGGCCTGCAAGGTTGTTGTCCCTCAAATCAATACGAGTCACAAACCCGTCTCCATCACAAGCTATTCCGTGCCACTCGCAATGATCTACTGTTTCATTCATCCACCTGGCGTTGTTTGTCCAGTTCTGACCGTATGTTTTGTTGTATATTGCCTCCAAGCTTGACCTCTCAACGCCACGAAGGCCATCCGCACCATTGATATCAATAAAGGCTCGAATTCCATTCTTAACTTGACCACAAGGATTCCGAATCTCTTCAATCACATTCAGTACCTTTGTCTTTGTCTTCAACTTGTGTCCAAATTCGTTTTGAGCGTAGTTGAAGAAATCACAATAACATGTCGGACTATTAGTGTAAACCAAATCCCCACTTTCATACTTGTAATCTCCACAGCAATATTCAGCTGCATAATCACAAGCTTCTCCACCTCGTAAGTCCTCGCAAAGACGTAACCAAAAGTCACACTTGCACTCATGATACAAACCAACAGTTTCATTGAAGCCCATAAGCACATTAGTAACAATTTTGACATTGTGGTCTGCAACCTCACAGCAAGAAGACTCCGTCTCTTTACAAACTGATGCCAATCCATCGTTGTCAGGAAAGAAAAGGATGGTATCTTCTTGACATTTTGCCATGAAATCTTCACACTGAAGATGATTGTAAATGGATGAAAATGGATCAGATACAACATGCTACATTCCAAACCAATACTAGACAAGATAATATCAAACTTACCGAACGATTCCGGCAATGGCAACAATTTTCAGACGGTGGGCCCATTTCTCCAGCGTAATTGTCAGTGTCAGGACATCCTGAAACAAAAAATCTTTCAAAATAATCACATCCAGAACCACGTACATCCTTCCACTCTGGAGTATCAACGCATACCGCAGAAGTGGAAGATGACGAAGGAGCTTTTGTGGGCGACTAGGGATTTGCCGCAACATGGATTTTAATGAAGTGTTCGGTGTGAGTTGTGTGCGTGATTAATATATCATAGAACACGTCAAGACTACTCACATCAGTGCTGACAATAGCGCTCTTACAGTGACAGCAATGATCATTTGCCGTCCCCTGATAACCCTCATAGTACCAATCGGCGTAATAAGCACCTTCTTCTAAAATATGTCCATATCGCGGACACCCTGGATCATCCATGACTTCGTACCAGCCACAGTTATAGCCTTCATAACCAAACCAACCTTCCGCGTCAGTGCAGGTGGTAGGAAAAAAGGTATGACTCCCCCCTCCACAGTAACAACAGTTTTCGGTTGCTGGTCCCATAAAACCTGCCCAGTTGTCAGCAGTAGAACACCAATTATTTCTTTCATACGCATCACATCCATAACCCCATTTATCCTCCCAGTTGGGAGTGTCCAAACATGTCGATGTCCTCAATTCGTCGGATTTCATATGACGACTGCTAACACTAACAACAACAGCAGCAGTGTCAACAGGTGGTGAGAAGATGGGAGGCGGCACCACCGCTGTCAATGGACTGATAATGCCAGGCGATGAGGTTGATGCCGCATTATTTGATCCATGGTCTCTTTGACGAAGTGATGATGATGCAGACGGCGGCAAGGCTTTAGCATTAGCATCCCCTGATCCATCCCCCAGATGAATTAGTGAGAGGGTGAAGATTGGCGTAGCGATGGAGCTAAAGGCAACCATCATCATAATCAGAGATATCATTCCACCGCCTAGCCAAGACATGAGCTTGGTCTTTTTATGCTTGGCGGCGGCTTTGTTCCGCTTGCGACGTTTCTTCTTCGCTGCTGCTTTCTTCTTTTTCTTCTTTGCGGCAGCATCATCCATCATCCGCTGCTGATTGGATGATACTGTCGGCGGCACCGTCGCTTGCCCCTCCCCTCCTTCGTCGAGTAAACGAAGGAGCAAGATATCCAACAGCACCGTCAAAAGGATCTCTGTCGAAAGATTTTTGGCCACCTGTTCTTTTCTGCGCATCATGGCTTCTTTGATGACATCACGAGAACTATCATCATCAGAAGCATCTTCGCCGTGCATCAAAGAGCGAATCGCTGCCAGCTGCTCCAGGAGCATGCGGCGATTCATCCCGGCGGCGGCGGCGGCGGCGGCGTCTGAAGTAAAAGTGGTGTCGTCCATGTCTATGGTGCCCATGAAATATGTAGCTGTCTAAAAGAGTGCTACTGTGTGAAAGAATTTGGATGTGACCTTCGAGGGGGCTATTGTCTCTGTTCTTCACGTAGGAGCTGGTATGAAAGACTCCGCGATCCATATTCCGCGGAGGAAAGAAGAGCGGTCTCTGTTCTCTGTTCTCTGTTCTCTGTTCTCTCTCTGTTCTCTGCGCATGATAGTCTACATGCTACATATGCAGCATCTCGCTCCAGGCACAGTACTTATTGTATTTAGTCTTCTTTTGTTAGATGATATTATGCTATGTCCTTCCCATCTGTTGCTTTTCACATACGCGCGCACTCGGCAGCATCATTATGTACGAAACCCAACACGTGCTAACAACATAATTTCATCAAGAAAGGTTATTCCAAGTGAACAGCAAAAATATTGCACAGCCGCATCGTCGCTTCTTTTCAATAATAATAGGAGTATCATGGCAACAGCCAACAATAGCAAAAGCAACGAGGCTGCGGCCCCAGTCAAGAAGTCATCATCTCTTCTATCATCGCCCATTGCACGCGCTCTCCTTGTATTCAGCATCGGATACAGTCTCGTAAAAAGTGCCTCATCAGCAGCATGGCAACAACGCCGTATCACCGCCGACAAAATCGACGTCACTCGAATGGCATTAACCATACTGATCGCACGTGAGGCGTGGAGATTATGACCTCATTGGTTGAAACCTCGCATGATAGTATGTGTCAAGGGCTTGATCCATGTGTTCACTGCTCCCTTTCGACGATTCATGCATTCTAACAGCAGAGAGAATCACAACCCAGCAGCAACAACATCATCATTATCTTCAGCAACAAATTCATCAATCTCTCAACAAGAAGAATCACAACAAGACGACATAACTGATCTATCCAACTTTATCACCAAGGTAAAGCAAGTCCTAAACGTGGTCAAATCCAAAATTGAAGCAGAAGAACATTCCAGTGGAGAAGCCTACAAAACATCGGAGTTTCTATTGGCGCGTTTGGCATATTATCAATTGTTGTGGAGGGCTGATCCGAGTGATCAATTGAAATTTCATCATTCGAGGGATGAATTTTATAGGGGGTCGGGGGAACGGGTGGTAGGATCTTCTACTGAAGCGGTATCGAATAACAGCAAGCACAACCACGGATTGTTGTTGGCGGGGGCAGATGAAATGTTTGAATTGGCCGATTTGGCATACAATGAACATGTCTCTGGTGAGGACTTGAAAGTGGTGTTGAAGGGGATGGGGTATGATTTGATTAAGCATGATACTACCAATCCTGTACCTGGATATTTGGGTCATTATGTTGCGATTGGTAATGATGATGATGATGGCAGTTCGCTGGAGGAGGATAACTCATCATCGTCACCATCACCGAAGAAGAAGAAGAAGAAAAAGAAGGAAAAGATTGCAGTGATTGGCATCAAGGGGACCAGCACATTGGAAGATCTATTAACCGACATGTGCGCCAATTCAGTCGAGTACACACTCGACCATCCATTTTACGAGGGTGGTTCCAACACATTGCGATGTCATGAGGGGGTATACATTAGTTCTCAACGTCTCCTTACAGACTTGCTACCATTGATACAGAATCTATTGCTACCATCGGGGTACAAGATTGTCATTGTGGGGCATAGTTTGGGAGCTGGCTGTGCCACCATTGTCTCATTGTTACTTCGAGCGAGCATCCCTTCATTGCGAACAGATTCGGACAAGTTGAAAGTATGGGCATTTGCACCCCCACCAGTTCTAGACTTGACTAGTTCCCGTGGATGTTCCTCATTTGTAACAACGATAGTGAACAATTGTGATGTCGTTCCACGGTTTAATATTGGACCATTTGTGGTGACAGTGAGGTTGTTCCGTGCCATGCACAAGAGGTTAAAGGAACGTAATCTGGGAATGACAGACTTATTGTTGAAAGATTGGTCATGTGGTGATAACGTGCTAATGAGTCTGGAAGAAATCATCGAGGCTATGACCGATGCCATTTCACGTAGTGACGATCACGATCCTGACCATTTGTATGTGCCTGGAAAAGTATTGGTGTTGTACGATCTATGGGAGAAGAAGCAACTATCCGAGGACGATCGCAAAGAAGAAGAAAGCACGAAAGATTATGCCACCATCTTGAAGGAATGGATGAAGCTGCTGCAAGAGGAAGATACTCTGCGATCTATCGACGAGGATGATGCCACGAACGTATCCGCTGCAGAAGAAGCTATTCTTAGTGATGGGGCATGTAAAGCATTGCGACTGATTGAGTTTCATTTTGATGGAAGATTGATTGATGATCATTTGGCTTCGTCGTATCGCTCGAGCATTGCTAACATTCTTGCTTCGATGGAAAATACCACGGTAGCATGAGTATATATCAATCATCTATGTGGTAATTGAATGTGTTTTAATTGAATTGTTTCTTTGCTTACTGATCGCAATACATGCCTAAAAGTTACCCAATAGAATCTAGCCCTGTATTTCCGAGTGAGTGGTAGGAAATAGATGCTTGCGTCCAACTTCAACGCCATGCCGCATAACAAATTGCATTCATGGCAATTTTAACCCAACAGAGAAGAGATCACCAGAGAAAACGCAGTTGAGAGCAATGCCATGTGAGTCAAAGAGCTCGAGCTGGGCTCTGAAGGTAATACACAGAGTGACGCACAAAACGGTCCATTGTTTGCCTCAACTGGATCATCTTCATACTGACACGCAGTGTCTCGGAACATGTCCGTCACCGCAGAGTACGGAAAATTCTCAACACTGCCGCCCCATGCACACAAATCTTGATTAAACTGCTGTGCACCTAAAAACATCTGTTCCATATTCTCCACCGAAGAAATATCCCACATGGATACATCTCGATTGAACTTTTGTGCATTTTCAAACATTTGACTCATATCCAGCACACTGGACGTATCCCACTTGGACAGATCGGCATTGAAGGAACAACATGCATCGGCAAACATGCCCCGCATATCCATCACGTTGCTGACATCCCATTGATTGAGATCTGCACCGGTAAAGCTGAATGCTGCGTCAAACATGAAACTCATATTTTTGACATTGGACACATCCCATTTACCGAGGTTTTCGTTGAATGTTGGGATTTGAGCAAAGAGGTGATTCATATCGTCTACGGGCGTGACGCACCATTCTGACATGTTTCCGTAGGTCAGGTAGGCGGCTGTGCTGAGGGTAGTGTTGCTCGATGTGTACTCTACTACAGCTTCGCGTAGTTGATCACGTGACGTAAAGCATCCTCCCTCGGTGCCGTCGTTACCACCGGTAATATTCGTAGCGTTGGTAGCTGATAATTGCTCCATAATAACATCAGTGAGAACTCTACACTTTGAAGTCCATCATCTTGCTTGCTGAGCTTTTGGTGACTTTACGTCTCACGTCCAAGCTATTTGGATACGTTTTGTACTTATGACCCACGGCCCACGCCCTTTGCCATCAACTCCTACCTACGTACCGACCTACCAAGGCAAGCAAAACCGTGTGCAGCATCGCATACATGGCATTTTTAGAAGCACTCCTATCACTATCAAGTATCTATTTGTAGTAGTGCCCGTGCATGCTCCAAAAGCTATAGTGAAGTTTGACGAAAAGGCGTCAAAGTTTCTGCATCATGTTTGCTGCTCTCTAGAGACAAAGAGCCTATCTACGAAGATCTTCGTTCCTCCATCGTATCTAAAACACATCATCGCCCATCACTCGCTCGCTCCACCTCTGGTCAACATCTTCCATGCTGGCCTCTCCTCTGCGTTCAATATTATTACCATACGTTATCGTGCTGCGTCTTCTTCTCCTTCTTCTGGGTGGCAGCGTCAGCACGGCCAACGCATTATTTCTTCCGCCTCGATCTTCAACCAGTCACGTCATCATTATGACATCCTCTTCGCTAAATGCACAAGACATCAACAACGCAATAGTGCACGACTCACAAACGGAGCACAGTGAAAACCGAAATGGCATCAACGTCGCCTTCTTGGGCAATTCCATCCTCTACTTCAACGACACTCCTCGTTTCCTCTTCAATCTGAGCAATCACAAAATTCGACATCAAAACTCCTGTCTGAGAGGAGGCACGACACTCACAGAATTATACACACTTGGAAATGGAATGAAACGCCATGGATTCGCAACCGACAATGCCTTGATGGAAAATGGTGAGCATGATGTCGGCTCACCAACTGTGCAAGACTTGTTGCAAAGCAAAGACAACAGCAAGTGGGATGTTGTAGTGATGAATGAACATACTCAAGGTCCAGCCCGACAATCGACACGTGAGGAATTCCACTCAACTTTATTACAACAATACATGCCACTCATCTCTACCAACAACCCCACAGCTACGGTCATATTCGTCGAGACTGCCGCCTATCGACTACAGGGGATCAACAACTCGGACGATTTGGGTACCACACAACAATTTCAACAAAGTGTTCGTGAGGGGATTCAATCCTACATTCAACTCTTACATCATGATAACTACACTTCCATTTCGGCACGGATGGCACCGGTTGGTACGGCATTTCTACATGTTTACAATGACAATCATGAACTGTGGACAAAACTATTCGATCCATGGGATAACTTCCATCCAAGTCCAACTGGAACGTTTTTACAAGGGTGTGTCTTACACTGTACAATATTTGGTATTCCACCAACAGTTCCTCGAACAAATGAAGAAATTGCAGCACTTTGGAAGGATGCAAGAATGATGCATCCAAAGAAAAAAGGAAGTGATGGGGTGGCGTTACCAAGTGTTAGTGAGGTGGAATATTTGTGGAAGATTGCTTGGGATGTTTGTCAGCTGGAGAAGAGTAAATTATAATCGAGACTACCAGTCTAAAACTATTCGGTCCTGTTGAACTTAGTCTCTTAGTCTGTCCCTTTAAAAGAGGAGACGAAATTTTTAGTTGCCTATTCTTAGCACCTATTCGGTCGATTTGGATGGAACCAAGTTAGAGCAAGTTAGCGAAGACGTTGTAGAGGTCTGCATACTTGGTTTGGGTCACCGAATCGTTTGGCAGACCAATGAAAGCAGTGTCCTGTCGAGGTCAGAATGATGAAAAGATGAGATGAAATAAAGATGATATCATGGCCAAAGTAGAGGTGAATTGAGTGTATTACGATGATTTTATGCACCTAATGGTGAGTATTATTTCTCTTCACAGACTATGATTCCTAGCTAGCCATTAATTGCTCTTAATGTTATTAGGGTAAAAACGATCATTACATCCTTGCTTTTCTCCTTTTAGCAAACATAGGATGAATCTTCCTTGGTCCAGAAGAGTATCTCGCTCCTGACCCTCCAGATAGCTGCGCCAAAGTGCTTCCTGCCGTCCTCTTCACACCTAAATCTGCTAACCTTGCACCATCGGGGTTGCTCTTTCGGATCGCCGTGTCCTCTGCACGTTGATCCTTTTCGAGCTCGGTATCACTTGTGAGGACAGTACGCAGCAGTTGTCTATCGTCTTCGGCATTTTTATATGCGTAGTCATTTTGCAGTGCTTCCAAGTCGGCCTTTTCACTGAGCGTAGTAACAATCTTGAAGGTGTAGCCCTGATCAATGAGATATTGTTGGCGTTTCGTCGAGTAGAACATTTCTTGTGTGTCTGTACTAACGAGGGTGTAGAAGAAGGCATTGAAAGAAGAACGGTTGGATCCGTCAGTTTGAGTGTACGACTTAGGCCGGAGGATACGACCAAGACGTTGAGCTTCTTGACGACGAGATCCAAAGTGAGAAGATACTTGGATGATTACGTTGGCTTCGGGTAAATCAATCGATGTATCTCCAACCTTACTGATACAAATCGTTCGTAGTGCGCTGCATTGAAGAGAGTCCAGAAAGCTGTGAGTATGATGCAGAGAGGAAAAGTATTGCAGGAGACCCCATACAACATATAACTTACTCGCTAGTTCTGAAAGTTCCCAAGATAGCCTGTCTTTCCCTCTCACTCGTTTCCCCATAAATCATTGGCCGCTTCAGCATTGCCGCATACAACTTCAAACTATACACCAAATCGCTAAAGACAATAATCTTATCTCCACGCTCTTCATGAAATCTCATCAAGAACTCCGTAGCCCTCAACTTGGCTGGATTCATCACATACAGCAATTGCTTCAGCCTGGCATTCTCTGCCATTAAATATTCCCTCATGAATGGTGCAGTCATGGGAGTCCACACTTCCACACACTGCACATTGGCAAGGTAACCCTGAGTTGTCAAATCCATCCAATTTGCTTCATAGAGTTTCGGTCCAATCAAAAAGTTCAAATCGGAAATGAGATCATCCTCTCGAACTAGCGTGGCTGTCAACCCGAGGCGGCAATGAGCCTTGACTGAACCAATCACACGTCGAAACATTTTAGCAGGAACAACATGCACCTCATCCATTAATAGTAATCCCCACTCCCTCCCCTTGATTTGATTCATCACTTCCGCCGACTTATCGCTCCTCTGCCCACCAAATGAAATCATAGTGTAGGTTGTAATTAATACACATCCACCGGAACTCTGGGGAGGGATATCATCCTTCTTATCTGATGTGAATACGCAAATGTTTTCATCTGGAATATTTGTCCATAATTTGAATTGATATTTCCATTGCAACACAGACACTGCATTGGTACATAAACAAACAACTGACTTTTTGATGGTTTGAGCGGCAGTAACACCTGTTAGGGTCTTTCCTGCGCCACAAGGGAGAACGATGATTCCAGATCGTGCTCGACCGTTTCCAAACATCTGATTCAAAGGGTGACAGAGTTGAATATGTATTATTATGCGAAAAAATGGGGGTAATAAGCGAAATTAGACACAAGTTTGATTGAAACGAAGATCAACAAATAATCCACAACAAAAACTCACCTTACTCAACGATCTCTCTTGATACCGACGAATCTTGGTATGCGGTTTCAAATCCATCGGCACATCCGGATTCATCTTATCATTCCTAAAATCATATTCCTCCATCAATGGATAATCCAAATCAATCGCCCTCCTCTTGACAACCTCGACAGAATCTCCCTTGATTTGAAACGACACTGTAGTCTTTGCCACAGCCTGTCTATTCTGCACTCCACCATTATCATCGTCATCATCATCATCGTCACTATCACCATCCATTTCTCGCAATATACGTAAATTCTCTTCCATTTCTTCTGCTTTGGTGTTAACTACGAACCCATCTGCATTCTTATTGTTACGATTGTTTCCTGCAGCTGCCGTATTCGCTGCGCCACCCTCCCCGCCACCAGCAGCTCCATCCCCCTCTACAGTCTCTTCTTCCGCCACCCTCGCCTGACTAATCAACTCATCTCTCAACAACTCCCTCAACACAGCCGGATAATCACTCTCGACATAAAACTTATTATGCTTCAAGACCAACTTGGCCTTCCCATATCGTTTCGTACACTCTCGTATAAAGTGCGCCACCCCCGGGGGCATCTCATTCTTACTAAATCTGTTGAGTACCCGTACGATGCTCTCAGTGTCAATATTCGTTGCGACTGCGGCATAGAGTGAATAGGGCGTTAATTTGTATTCATGGACGTATTCCGGCCGAGCGACTGGTTCACTAATGGCCACGAGGAAGTCATATGCCTTGGTGTAGAATTCGTGAAAGGCCTCTAAATAAATGGTACCGTCGGGACAGGTCCAGCATGGTCGAGAGATGTGGTCGGGCTTTAGGGGTAATGAAGAGAAGTCGGACCCGAGTGGATTAGAAGATGACGATGACGATTTGATGATGGCATCATCTTGCTGGGCAGTTGTTTTTGGGGCCTTTAGATGAATGAGGAGGGCCTCTCGATCTGCGGCACGTTGGACGAGCTTTTTGGCGGAGGTGTATTCGTCGACTTCTTCTTCTTCTTCTTCTTGTTGGGAGGTGTCGGCGGTGCCGTAGTACTCATCGTCGTCGCCGTCTTTCGTCATGGTTGTTTTGTGTGAAGAAGTGAAAAGTGAAGAAGAAGAAGAAAGCTCTAGAGAGAGGCTAGAGAGAGGCGGGGAGATGTCGTAATAAGACATCCATCCGAATCCAATCGCCTCTAAGCGATGAAACCATCTGCTCTCAAACGGAAATCATTCAACGTCGGAATTCGTTGAAAACGCACTTGGTTCAACGGAAAGATACGCACGACGCGGTGGAAGGTGCCGTGACGATTTCAAATTTGTGTTGCACTTCGCTACCAACAAGTTGCACTTGAACTGAAATATTAAAATTGAAATCATTGTCTTTTAATACCTATCAGAATTGGTCGGGGCTGATTGATACCTCTACACTGTAGGAGACGACTAGTAGTAGCATCATTATTATAGCGGCTGCTTTGTATTCCGAAGGCCATAGCAGCAAAGACGGACCTTTAAAAAATTCATCATTATCGATTTGTAGTATCTTAGCCATCAACTAACCACATATCCAAAAAATATACTAAATGGCCATCATGTCACACCCATCATCCAAAGCCACCACCCTACTCCTCTTCCTCGGACTCCTCTCCACTTCTACCAGCGTCGTCGTGGAAGCACTCACCCTCCCAAATCTAATTGGCGCCATTTCCCACCACAATCGTCGTCAGCACGCTTACTCTCAGCGGCGCCGTCAACTTCAACAACAACCGAATAAGAATGGGGGGAATCAAATGCATACTACTAATAGCATTACATTGACAATTGATGATGACGATCCTTCGGGTCTTTGGAATGTCATGTCGCAGCGTCAACAACAGCAACGACAACGACGTGCTGGGCAGCAACAGCAGCAGCAGAGGAGATTTATTCGATTTGGATTCAACTTTTTTCAAGTCAATAGAACAGCAGCCTCCTCTTCGAATAATGATGATGCCAATCATCCAGATATTAGTATTGCTACCAGTCAAAGTAGGAGGCAGCAGTTACCACGAGAAGTGCATCACTCTCTTTTACTACGACCACATGGGCCAGTACCTCAAGGTGGCACATTGGAAGATCTTATTGTCCTCCCATCTTCTACTACTTCCTCCTCCAGTGCTGTAGCTACCATCATGACAACTTCTTCGTCATCTGTTGACAACAACAACAGTAGGATGAACAAGCAGCAGCAAGGTCTATGGTCCAATGTACGAAGTACCATGAGGGGAATACGTCATACCATCATCCAATCGACTGTATCTACATTCAGCCATGATGATTCTCACAACCATCGTCAAGACAACATGAACAATAACGGTGACAACAACATGATGATGATGATGTACAACAACCTCTTTGATCGACATGGAGATGGAGCAGCAGTGAATAATAGGAGTGTCCTTCGTGTGGGGGGGATGATTCATCGTCATCTTCTTAGGAGTAGGAGGGAGTCAAAAAAGGTTCATCAGGATGTTCGAGGTGGGTATTATGATGATAATGATGATGATGTCATTATGGAAACGAGTAGTGGGCGTGTTTATATCAACAAGGCGAATGTTGTTACTGCTGCTGCGAGAGGAGGTGGGGAGGATGCTTCTTCTTCCGTAACAACAACAACATTGCCTTCATCATCATCGACGTCTTCTGTCAAGACAAGCCACACCACCTCCACGGATGAGACGACATTCATCATTGAAACTCCTCTCTTTCCAATCATTCTACCCAAGGCTTGGGAGGCTCCCTTCAAGGGTACGTCATCCTACTCCTCTTTGACCAAAAAGAGTAGTAGTACTTCTTCCACCACCACCTCTACTACTACACCTTCATCATCATTATCCTACATGGAATCTCTAGAAATCACCATTGCTCCACCCGAAGACACCACTTCCACCACAATCGGTACCAAACAACCAACCCCACATCAACTCCAATCAGCAACACTACCCCTCATCCCCAAATCAACATGGGAATCATTTACAGGGAATGAATTCTTCCATCCCGACACATACGATGGGTTAGTTTCCACGGGTGTACTTATGGGTAGTACAGTGATGAGTGAAGAGTATGTTAATTGGAGTGGTGATAAGAAGACGGACAAGTTTATCAAGGAGCACAACAACAACGGCAACAACAACGACGGCAATGGCAGTAATGATAATAATGACAACAACAAGTCATCATCATGGTATGAGGCATTGGATTCCTCTCAAGAAGTATTAGTCTGGTCAGGTAAATTCATTGGAGGGAATGACCTCTACGGAGCCGAATTGCCAATTATCAAGACAACTTCCATTATTCACAAGTCACCCAAATACCTTGCCGAGTTGCTAATGGACTCAACCAAGGTCAAGGCGTATAATAAGATGAGTTTGGGGAGGGAGGATGTGGAGGTATTTCAGAGTGGTGTGGATACTACTGTGGATGAGGGCAAGTTTGGCAATGCGGGTGAGAGTAAGATTGTGAGGAATTTGACGAGGCCTCCTATGGTCAATAGCAATCTTGAGTTTGTTAGTGAGTATCTTTATCATGGTTGTTGTTATTGTTGTGATATATACTTGCTTGCACAATATTTACTAACTCACTTGATATTCTTTCCATTCTTCTTCACACACATCATCCCCAGCCTGCATGCACGCACGCAAACTAAGCCAACAAGACTTACAAACACTCTCCTCCAACAACAATGATCCCAATCAACCCACCGATGGATACATCGTCGTAAGTCGTGCCGTCACCGGAGGTCAATGGAACTCTGACGATTCCAAAAATGTACGAAATGAAATCATACTGGGAGTGAATATACTACGTCAAGTGCCCAATGAACCCGACAAGACTGAATTGATTGCTGTGACACATGTGTATTCACCAATGATACCGTTGATGTTGGCAAAGAATGCGGGTGTGAAGGGTGCTGTTGACTTTGTGAGGGATATTCGCTCCTTACCGTAATTCCGCGTCACATGGTGAAAATCAGAGGCAGAGGGTGGGTCAGGGCAGAGAGAGCAACACTCTGAAATGCGTGACAAGGAGGAGAACATGGAACAAATTTGTAGCAATAACATGTTATTTGTCGTAATATATTTGTGCACCTTGCTGTAGGATGGAGTAAGTACCATAGTAGTTTTATCATTTTCATTTGGAGGAAAAGGGAACCTACCAGCCCTGAAGGGAACACACGATCGATTTGGTCTTGGTCTGTTCACGAGTTGTCACTTTATCACCTCTTCCTGAAGTCTAAAAAGTACCGCCTACCTTTCGACTTTCAACCTTTTCTTTTTCTTCATAAAAAGAGTACCGCCTCAACCCTGCCTCAACACTACCAATATATCACAAACCGTAATGATGAATCTCCCAAAGCCCGCGATGCCCCTGCTGCTGATCCAGCTACTACTACTACCACCGCTGTTCTCCTCGGCGGTTGTAGCGCAAGATCCCTATCACACACTCTCATCCTCCGATCTCCCTCCAGCAAATTCTGCAGCGGCACGTCCGTCCCATCTCAAAGGATTCCTCACGTCACCCGAATGGCATACAGGTGGATACACCAATCCTCAATACTTCAATACTATCGAATCAACCATGGAGTTTTATTACATTGGATTATCCGATGTCATGACGGGTATGAATGCCTTCCCTGGATTTGATAGTGTAGTGGAACCTCGTGTTGCTGCGTCAGCATCACGTGGTAAACATTCGATATTACGTTTTTACATGGATTATCCTCAGTCCGATGTTGATAGTTACGTCTCTCATACACCGCAGTTCTTGAAGGAGGCGCCGTACAATGTTCAAATGACCGATTGGAGTAGTGCCGACTTGAATGCAGTCGGGTCAAGCCCAGATTACTCGGACAGTAATCTCATTAACGCCCTAGAAAACTTTGTGACAGCCCTGGCCGATCGTTACGATGGTGACAATCGTATAGGATATATTCAATTGGGACTGCTAGGTTTTTGGGGCGAATGGCATTCCTGGACTGGTGATTCGTCCACAGAGAGTTGGATTCCCGATGAAACCAAGATGGCCTTGATTGATGCATTTGATACGGCATTTCAGACAACTCAAGTTCAAACCAGGTATGCGCATTGGTACGCTTTTGGAACGAATCAACGACAGGGGTTTGGTCTACATGATGATTCATTTGCACATTCCACTATTGATGAGGGAGTTTATGGAGATCCCATGTCATGGTTTTTCTGGCCTCAGGTAAATAGTCTCGAAGCGACTGACTTTTGGAAGAATGGTGCCATGGGAGGTGAAGTTCGTCCAGAACTTCAGTCGACAATATTCGATACTGATTATCCTGCGGGCACACAGTACCATCAAGAGTTTGGTGTGTGTGCCGATACCACCCATGCTACCTACATGATGAATTATTATGCCTTTGGAGTAGGGTATCAAGGTAGTTCACTTGAGAGTGCAAGAGCAGCTTCTGATCAGATGGGCTATGCCTTTCGACTTACTGAAGTTTCCGTGGCCGAGGGAACAGTCAGTGGCACGGTTGATATTACTGCCACGGTCATTCAAGATGGGCTTGCACCATTCTACTATGATCTGAGCTTATCCCTCTCTTGCCCAGGTTTTAATGCCAATCTTGCCGGAGTCGATGATATTGCTTTAGAAGGATCTACTGCATCATTCACCTTTACGGCTGTCCCAGCCACAACCGATTGTCTTTCCGTCCTTGAGTTTTCGTTATCGTCATCATATGCATTAGCTGGGGCTCCTGTCAAGTTTGCTCAAGGAGTCGAAGACGGAACAGGAGTCGGTGTGTCTTTACCACTACCTCCAAGTGAGGCGCCGCCGACATCTCAGCCGACATCTCCGCCGACAACAGCTGTGCTCACTCCGTCGCCGACTAGCGCTCCGGTAACTGGTGTGCCCACTTCTCAACCAACGAATGTGCTCACCCCTCCACCAACTAATGCTCCTGAAACTGCTTCGCCAACTTCTCCGCCATCTCCCAACCCGACACCTTTGCCTTCAAATGCGCCCACTCCTCCTCCGACCACTGCCACCCCGACCAACCCACCAGCTCCATCAGGACTAAAGACTGTCGTCTGCGGAAGAGGTTCACCCTGTAGCGAAGGAAACAAGAAGACCGTTTCAGTGGATGAACTTCATGAAGTGCGCTGTTGTGTTAATGCACCCAATGGGTTACCCCGTTGGTGGAAACAAAAATGCTTAGACCATCCAGAATTTGGCGACAAGGATTTGTATGCGAGGTCCAAATTTTCAGGTGTTTGCTATAATGAACAAACGTTTTCACAAGCCAAGGCTGTCTGCAGCGAAAAGGGCGCAAGGTTGTGTACGATTAAAGAGATGGAGGCTCAATGTGCAAAGGGAACAGGGTGCAATTTCGATCGTGAGATGGTTTGGGCATGCGGCCATGCAGGATATACTTGCTCCGCAGATTCGGAGTGCTGCGGCTCGTGTGTGGACGGCACTTGTCAAGGAGAATAGAGACATTTATCACAGGTCCAGTAAATTTGTACAGATGGGATGATTTCACGTTACCACTTACATTAAGACGAAGTATAGCTAACAACTGTTATTACCACCATGTAAGTGCTAACTAGCTTGGCTTGTTGAGTTTATGTCTACATTTTCTGGATCGATCTTTACTCTTAGCACAAAACATTTTTTAACTTTTGTGTGAATATTAAAAAGTTTTACATCCTATTTACCTTCCTACTACTCTCTCTGTCATGGTGATCAAGATAATGACATGGAAGATTCTTTCATCCTATAATACACGAAGCAGGCCGAGTAAGTGATCAGTTCAAGATAGTCTCTAAGCTACACAAAAGCATGCAAAACAAGTACATTGAACATACCTACCTAATATTCTTCGTCGTACCAACAACTTTTCTCGGTATAATCTTGACATGCTTCTTCTTCCCTCCTCCTGCAGCAGCAGTTCTTCTCCCCCCCTGCTCCACAACAATCTCTTCCGTCGGAGTAGTATCCATATCATCCTCATGCCTCACCTCTGGATTCACCACTGTAATAATTTTCCCCTCATTAATTTTCATTTTGGCATGCACCGTCTTCTTTTTCGGAGCTTCCTTTGGTGGTATTTCACGTGCATAATGATGATGATGTTCCACGGCAGTCTTGTGAGTGTGATCTTCAATTGATTCCGCGCGAGCTCGGAGGACCTCCGCGCGACGTTGTAAATATTGATTGGAGAATTTGTAATTGACCCCGTTGAGTTGAAGCAACTCTCCCTTTTCGACGAGTGTTTTGAGTGTCTTTTGAAAGTGTACTTCGTTCCATGATGGATCGTCACTGCTGTTGCCACCGTCTGTCGTGTCGTTGTTGTCCAAGATGTGTCGACGGATGGATGAGATGGGTGAGCCTGTTTCGTGATCTTTGAGGGATTCAATGGCGGCGAGGATTGCAGATCGGTATGGCATGGTTGAAGAAGAAGAAGAAATGGCTTTTGTAGTGTTCAGTGCCTTTTAATAGTTGCTCTGTTTCAATTCAATGATTGCTAAGGGTTTGATACACGGAGTACAATAGGCATTATTATGAGCGATGCTTACTTAGCAAGTTGCGCGTTGGAGTTCGTGTCAAGTTGTTCTGATTTTTTGGATTTCTGATTTGGGTCCGTCGGGCGGGCGCGCGGGTACATAAGTAGAGAGAATCGAGTCGCGAGTGCTGTTCGCAGCAAGTTGAAGTTTGAAGCAACTTAGGGACATTTTTTAGGGTTATTGAAGGGTTATTGATCAAGCTAAGCATTAAACCTCGCCGGCATTGTGCCGCTGCCAACCACAAATAAAACATAAATTGAACAGTACTGACAGTAGCCCCAGCCCACAACAATCCTTTCAGCACGATGTTGTATGACCACAGTTCCAGTAACTCGTCGCCATCACCATCAACCAGGAATAAGGCACCTCAAGCTGTAAATGCAGCCGCCGTTGTTGTTGACAGCAGCCAGCGAATGAAAAAAATACCAGCAGTGAACACCGCAGAAATGTCTCCGGATGTGCCATCACAAGCACAACAGAGAAACGACAGTCGGATGAGCTGGCAGGACACATGTTGGGATGACATGGAAACGACCTAAGAAATCAACAATAATAAGAAGGCGTCACGTCGTCCTAGCCGAAGGTCATCTCATAAAATTGAACTTACAAGTAGTTCAAGTAGCTTCTATCAGTCTCTAGCCATTGAGGTGGAAGCAGAAGATGAACTACCGATGAACGAGATATCCGACTCTTCGACAGAAGTGCAACAACCACCGATTATTAGGACCAAGCGGAAGTCGATGCAGAAGTGCTTAGAAGAGGATGAAGAAGCATTTGCCAATAGTTTGAGGTTATTAGCGCTTGAGGTAAAAAAGAAGAAGGAAAAGGATGCATCTATCTTATGTGGCATGGGGACAAGTATCTAACTCTTGATGGTGGAAGAAAAGACCGCCTTGGGAGGTGATTCTGAGAATACAGAATTGAAGCGGGCATGTATGTCAATGTAGAAAGTAACTATTGTTTATGGAGAGAATAAAACAAATTGAAGCAGGCATGTATGTAGAAATAAACCATAGTTTATAATGTGGAGAGAATACAACATGTTGATATCAGGGCTTTGTAATAAACATCATATTTTACTGCTCAGTGATGATTCTATTCAAAAAATATTCAACTCTACTACTATACCAACAATTCTTGCAATTTGTCTTCATTTCTATTGAGTATGAGTCAAGACCAAAGGAGGGGTCGTTCCCAAAGCTCCTTCCCCAGCACTTCCAATCGAAGATTTTCGAGTGAGATTCTTCTCAATAGTGATGCGTCTCTGGAACGGATCATAATTGGTCTTGCGGAATTCACCAGGTTTGGTAGGATTACGAAGCAAGTTTTCATTCTCCTTCACAGGAGCCAAGTTCTTGGGTTTCTCGACAGTGGGAAGCTCGGCTGCAGTATTTTGGTTATCATGACCGACGCTCGACCTCAAGCTTGCATCATCATCTGCTGGTACAGGCGAGGCAAACATACCACTCATATCCGACATTGTCTTCTTTCTGCTGCGTCTACCTCTTCCACTACGGCGGTTGGACTTGTCAAACAACTTCTCCTGCTCTTCCATAGTCTTCTTCAAGAAGTTCTTGATCGATGCTTCTGACAAACCCTGCCCGTGTCTCATGACCAAGCCTGCAGTTTGCTTCGCGCCTCCATTCTCTTGTGTCCGCAGAGTTTCTTTGGCACGACGTATTTGCTCCGCTTCGAAACGCTTACACGCCTCAGTTATAGCATGGCGGAATTCTCTATGAGCCCTGTATAGCTTGCGATTGACGACAATAGGAGTCAGGTTTTCGTCTTGAATGGCGCTCTCAATGTCGGACTTGTTGTGTGTGTGCTCAGGAATTGGCATGGCACGACGTGAATCTCGTTTGAATAGCAAATTCTTCCTCGTGTCGGCTGCCTTTTTGGACGCGAGAGTTTCCTTCTCGTCCATAGATATGGAGCGGTTTCTAGAAGAAAGAGTCGCCGGGGCGGTATTGAAGTTGGCAGGCAAAGATAGCTCAGGAGGTGCCAATTGCGATAACAATTTGGGATCAATGGAGGGTCTTCCAACTGTAGGCGTCACATAATCGGAAGGTCCTCGGACTGGCGATTGAGGTGGTGTCAAATCTAAATCTGGCATTTTGAAAACAGGTTCAGGAGCAAATCTCACCCCATCAAGAGCATCAGAGCTCAAATTCAAGAGGGGAGGTGAATTTTGTTCAATGTCATCGAAACGTCGCCCAATATGATTTGGTGTTGCAGGGGCAGAATTACTTCCCTGGCGGAGAAAGCTTACTTTCTTTGGACTTCCAATAAGAAGGGCATTTTCTAGTTCGATGGATGGCGAGCGTTCCACATCACTTCGGTCGAATGAACTGCCTTGATCTAGTACACGAGCAAATTCATTTTCAACTGCCTCTTCGTCCATTTCAACATCATGCTCTGGAACGGGCGAGAGCAGGTCCTGCATATCCATTGGTTCCATATCCAAAGACAGGGACTTTCTCAACTTTGACCTATCTCGATTTTGTCCCTTCATCAAAAGAACAAAGTCCTCATACTGGATAAGAGCCGTCTTGCAATCTACATCCTTCATCGATTCCGCCCAACATTTGACCATATCGTCTTCTGTGTCAAACGCATCATCACCCAATAGATCCATGACATTATCAAATGTAATGTAGCCTTTGTGCTCTTGGTCAAGGCGTTCAAAGGCTAAACGGAGATTTCTTTCGTCTACTTGGCACTGCGATAGACCAGCCGCAATGAAATCATGCCTAAGTATATACACAAATGAAGAAAAGATGTAGGTTAGCCAAGTATCACACCAAAGCAAACAAAAAAAGGAAAACATTCCAAACTCTTACCAATGAAGAGTAGCCTCGCCCTTGCGCACTCGAAGCGCATTAAAGATATCCTCCACTTCTTCTTCCGATAGGCCTCCCAAGGATCCAGTGGAAGCATTTCCAATCAACACTTTCTTCAAAGTGCTGAGAGAAATCTCTCCCGTGCCATCCACATCATAGAGCTCAAACTCTTTCCTCAACCCCTCAATTTGTTCTGGCAGCAAAGTAAAGCTTAGCACTTCACAAAGCAATTTCCTCATGTCCGAATATTCCTTGAATCCAACCAAAGCCTTGACGACATTTGGATTAAGACGTTTTTCCGTCCCATTATTCTCTCTATTCTTCCACATCTTGAGCCACTTCAAATTAGAACACTGCTGTGCCGTAGGCCGATCCATCGGATCAACTACCAACAAACTCTTAATAAATTCCTTCGCCTCCTTACTCACATTTTCCCAAATATCTTCCGGTTCAAATGCAAATTCTCCCTTCAATATATTGTCCCTAACCTCCATCAAAGTTTCAGGTCCACCACACCCCCCAAACGGTGGTTCCCCCGACAACAAGAGGTAGGTAATCACCCCCACCGCCCAAACATCACACCGTTCATCATAACTCCCCCTAATAACCTCCGGAGCCACCGTATAGGGCGTCCCCACCGCCTCATGATGTACCTCCCCAAACTGAAAATGCTTGCTCAATCCAAAATCAATCATTTTCAATTCACTCTTGGCATCCAAATCACTAAACAAGAAATTCTCCAACTTTAAATCCCGATGAATAATTCCTTTATTGTGAATGTACCGTACCGAACTGAGCATTTGTTTGACCAATTTGGCACACTGTGCCTCGGTGTAGTGATAGTCGGGTTGTTCGTCGAGTCGATCGAAGAGTTCTCCGCCCTTGCATATTTCTTGGACTAGGTATATTTCGGAGTGCGATTCGTATACTTCTTCTAGACGGACAATGTTTGGATGGTCCTGTATGTTTGTTTGTTTTGATTGAGTGAATGAATGATTAAAAGTGTGAAAAGGTGATTTCCAAAACAAGTGTTTTCAGTCCACTCCATTGCATAATAATGTACTCACCAACTGACACATGATATAAATCTCCTCCTTCAACTGCTTCAACCCCTCCTCACTATCAATCAATGCCAAATCCAAACACTTGACAGCATAATTGACCCCCGTCTTCCGATGTTTGACCAAGCGTACAATTCCACTAATGCCACTCCCCAACACTGGCCCATCATGAACACCCTCATACACTTCCTCAATGGGTTTGCCCAGCGGTACCTCGATTCGCACCAAATTTGGATTTTTGAGATCTCCAGAAATGATTTCGTGGAGGCCCACGCGTGAGTCGGAGTGGTCAAGTTGACGTGATTTGCGGCGGCGGTGGGAGGTGGATAGATCGAGTGATTTGTTGGAATTGGAATTGGAATTGGGGCTGGGGGAGGAGATTATGGGACTGGAAAAGCCTGGATGAGATTTGTTGTTATTATTGCGGGCCGACGATGGTCTGCTGTTGTTATTGTTGTTGCTAGAGGATGATTGAGAAGAGGAGGTGCCTTCATCGTCCGAATTTTCATTGCTATTGCTGCTATTGAAACTGGATCCGATGGATACGTCTTGGCTGAATCTTCGTTGATTCTGCTTGTTGCTGGCTTCCGCATCGTCGTCGCCGTTGGTACTATTATTGTTATTTGATGAGGCCGACTCTCCATTTAGTTTCTTTTTATTTATATTTGAAGGCGAGCCGTTGGTCGAAGCGGTGGTAGATTCCGTTCCTACTGGACCGTTTTTTGGTACGTTGGTCACCGCCGCATTCTTCTTATTATTGGAGGATGCTTGAGGAGGCGAGGTTGTCACCACTGCTTTTGGGCTGCTTTGACAGGCTCCCATCGTTGTTTTTATTGCTATTCTTCTATTCTTCTATTGGTTGCGTCGTCGGTTCTCAACCCCCCCTCTTTGTGCTCTGCAGTGTTGAGTGTTGAAGCAAGAAGCAAGAACGCATTTTTCATGGATCTTCGGGGAAAGCGAATGCGAACTCAGAAGTACTTACCAGCAGCTGCTTTGCAGTCTGTTCTTGGAAGAAAGAGAAGGAGCTATCTGAATAGGAATTGGTATAGCAGCCCCTTGAGCTGGTAAGGTCGAAGATGGCGTCTTCTCAGCCCTCAAACTAAAATGAGAACCCGACCTGCTGCGCTTGATTTTTGTTCTGTCAAAAATTCGGGGCCAATGACACCATGATGTGTAGCTAAAATCAATACATACTATTTAGAGAGTATTAATGAAACATCTACGACCATCATGACGACGACAACAGCAGCTTCATCATTATTACGCCGCTCTACAGTTCTTTCTTCTCGTTTAGCGGCGTCATCTCGATCCATTATTCTTCTGCAGCATACCAAGCGATCATGTCAACCTGCTCTTCCGAACAGCTGTTGCTTCTTTTCCAGCAGTCCCGACTATCATAATGTCACCACCCATGACATTTCTTCTTGGCAGGATTCACAGCAAAACTATGTTCATCAGCAATATTTCAATAATGGAGCCAATTATGCCAGCAATGTTGGCAATAACAGTAGTAATAGTCATGCAGCAGTTTTTAACTTGGCTGGACAAGAATTTGCTCGTCTTGACAATTCTCAACATGGTGTCAACACCAACATCGACAGAAATAATCGTAGTAGCCCTCTGGAAGGTCCACGAACCTCTGTCTTGATGGAATTGACCGATCGTGTCGGAGCGCTGCATGATGTTCTCAAGTATTAGTAAGTACATTCATTTGTTTCTTGTGTGCCACTCAAGAAAAGTGCTGAAAAACAACTCTCACTCAACCCAACATACTATATATTCATATCACACAGCTGGAAATATAATGTCAACATTACCAGAATCGAATCACGTCCCGTCAACAACAATAGTAACAACAACAACGACGGCCAACAACCCAAATTCGACTTCTTCATTGACTTTCACGGAAAAGTCGGAGATCCCAACGTCAACGCCCTCCTCCACTCCCTCCAACAATTCACCACCAAACTACTCGTACTAGATGAAAAGGAGGTACATTGGTTTCCACGACATATTTCCGAATTGGACCTCATTGCGAACCGGACTCTTGATGCGGGTATTGATTTACAAGCCGATCATCCTGGTTTCAATGATGAGGAGTATCGTGGACGGAGGGCCAAGTTGGCTGAGTTGGCGGTAAGGCATCGGACGTTGAATGAGAGTATTCCGAGGACGGAGTATACAGAAGATGAGGTGGAGACGTGGGGTTTGGTTTGGGATACTATGGAGGGGTTGTGGGATAAGTATGCTTGTAAGGAGTACAAGGTGAGAGTTGACTGAGAAAATAATAGCAAGAGATGCCTTATGAAATGTGTGTACTACTGTCTTGCAAGGAAAAACAGGCATGTAAGTGAGCTATGCATATATATACTCACTCATTACACTCTACATTTCAATACAATACATACAGACATCCGTCAACCTACTCAAAAAACATTGCAACTACAACCGAAGCACAATCCCACAAATCGGAGAAATATCCTCCTTCTTACAACTACAAACCAACTTTCGACTACGTCCCGTGGCAGGATTGATTTCCTCACGTGATTTCTTGAATGGGTTGGCGTTTCGGACTTTCTTTTGTACTCAGTATATTCGTCATCCTAGTATGCCGTTGTATACGCCTGAGCCGGACATTTGGTAGGTGGATTCTTGTTAAGTATGTTCTTGTTTTGTGTGAGTAAGAGACGACCCAGCTTACACGTTGTATCATTCATTACACACAAACTTGTTCTCTTTTTCCTTTCCAGTCACGAACTACTTGGGTAAGTGGATTCTTGTTGCACATGTTCTTGTTTTGTGTGAGTAAGAGACGACCCAGCTCAAACGTTGTATCTCATTCATTACACACAAACTTGTCCTCTTTCTATTTCCAGCCACGTACCAATGTTTGTTGACAGAGACTTTTGCGATTTCTCCCAAGAAATTGGATTAGCCAGCCTCGGAGCAAGCGATGAAGACATACTGAAACTAGCACGGTGCTATTGGCACTCGGTGGAATTTGGACTATGCCGTGGTGAAGATGGAACACACAAGGCATATGGTGCTGGATTACTGTCCTCCTTTGGTGAGTTGGAGTATGCCTGTAAGGAACGCAGTGCCGATGAACCATATGGTGTAGGCGAAGAAGATGGTATGCCGTTACGTCCAGTGATCAAGCCGTGGGATCCTGCTGTGGCGGCATTACAAGACTTTCCGATTACTACTTATCAACCCGTATACTTTTTGGCAGAGAGTTTGCAAGATGCCAAGCTCAAGATGAGAAAGTATTGTGAGGATTTACCCCGACCATTCTTTGCATTGTATAATGCTCAGACTGAGACGGTGTTTATTGATCGTCCGGTTCGTAGGGCAAGGGGCATTCCAGGAGATTCAGAAAAATGAAGAAAATGGGGGTTTCTTGCTTTTTCTGATGGCAAAGGGGTTTTGTTTCAAGTTTGTTTGAGTGGTTATGTAGAAATAATTTGCATTTGATACTTTGTTCCATCTATTATTACACACACAGAGTTATTATCATATCTATCTATATATCAGATTGTTGTTGGGTTGATGAGATGTTGATTGTTGTCGTGTCATTTGTAGAGAAAATCACCTTTTTCTCAAATGAAAACTGCAGACCAAGCAGCACTATAGCTGTAAGCTCATCATCTGCCTTCCTCCAAGAGAGAAAATTGTTGCTTGATCTTGATGTCCCATAACAACATATCGTACTATAAAGCATCCAATCTTGCCCTCAAATCCGGCAGCGCATCCATAAGCGCCGCCTCCTCTTCCGATATTCCCTCCCCCTCCTTTTTCGGCGGCGCTTTGTTGGGTGCATCCAATCCCACCATCTTACTATCCAACTCCACGCCCAACTCTGCCAATACCTGATTAGTAACCTCATTCGCCTCCTCCTCTACATCACTCTCATCAAACGCCTCTGCCAACGCATCATTCATCATTTCCTCCTTCATATTCGCCCGTTCATTTTCCCTTTGGAATTCCAACAGTGTCTTGTTCATCTTTTTGGCATCCATGACCTTATTGGCATTCCCCAGTGCTTCCGTCACCGCCCCCACGGCGGTTATTGCACTTGCCTGAGTAGCCATTGCCGTAGCCTGCATCCCCACACTATTCAACTGCGCTTTCGTCTCATAAAGTTTCTCCTTCTGTTTCCGTATCTGTACCAATTGTTTCGCTTGAGACTTGAGTCCCTTATCACTGGCAGGGTTCACACCTGCCGCCTTGGCACGTTGCTTAATTTCTTGAAGTAATAATTTTTCCTGCCGATCGAGATCACGTATATCTCGATCGATTTGACGTTGGTTCGATCGAACTTCTTTTTTGGTGTCTTTGGATGCGGCCTTGGCTGCCTCTCTTGCGGTAGGCTTTTTGCTGAAAAAATTCATTATTGATGTCAAGACCAATGCCTTAAAATGTTGTATGCTGCTATAAGTTGTGTTGTAGGTCTGGGTTGCCGTGGATGGTAAATGTCGCCAACTCAACGATAGTAGATGATGGCATCTATCTCGATACACAAGACGTGCACGAAGCAAGAGCAAAAGACATGAGATAATAATGTAGACAAAAGAGATCAATGAAGCTGAGGAAGTCAAATGGAAGTTACGGTAAATAGAGGTAAGTTGCGTGAAGTTTCTTAGTCTGTCTGCTGTCGTCATCCTTTTTCTTTTTTCTCATTTTTGACCTCTCGATTTTCATCACGACGCTTTTCAGCAGCAATTCACTTCAAGAACAACGCCTTCAAGGTGGCCGACGGCAGCAATCCAATACTCCTGCCGCTAATACATAGTTGGTCCATTGATAGTTAACTGAAAGGCAGCTACTATTGCTACTATTATTATTATATTGTAGTGAAGATGCCCCCCAAAAAGAATAAAAAGCAGGACTCCGGCTCCGACGAACAGCACCTGACACGTATCGCCATCGTCACCGCCGAACGATGCAAGCCCAAGAAGTGTCACCAAGAATGCAAAAAGTCATGCCCAGTAGTCAAGCTCGGCAAGCTCTGTATCGAAGTCGGTCCAAAGTCCAAAATCGCCTACCTGTCCGAACCACTCTGCATCGGGTGCGGTATCTGCGTCAAGAAGTGTCCCTTCGAGGCCATCAATATCATCAATCTTCCCAAAGACCTCGAACGGAATACCACTCATCGATATGGACCCAACTCCTTCAAATTGCATCGGTTGCCCATGCCACGTCCAGGTCAGGTATTGGGACTAGTGGGGACCAACGGGATTGGGAAATCCACCGCACTCAAAATCCTCGCTGGAAAAATGAAACCCAACTTGGGACGATTCGATAGTCCTCCCGACTGGGAGGAGATTCTAGTTCACTTTCGTGGATCTGACCTTCAAAATTACTTTACCAAGATTCTTGAAGATGATATCAAAGCCACCATTAAACCGCAATATGTCGATCATATCCCCCGTGCCGTACGTGGTCTCGTCGGAGACATTTTGAAACAAAAGGATGATCGGTCCGAAAAGGAAAACTGGGATTGTTTCTCGTGGGCTACCACCGAGGCGGAATTGACTCATGTTCTAGATCGTGATGTGGGGGTGTTGAGTGGGGGGGAACTACAGCGATTTGCCATTGCTGCCGTGGCTGTCCAAGTTTCCGATGTGTACATGTTCGATGAACCCTCGTCCTACCTTGATGTGAAGCAACGGTTGACTGCGGCTCATATGATCCGTCAGGTGTTGGAAAATACCGAATTGGGCCATCGTCGATATGTTTTGGTGGTGGAGCATGATTTGGCCGTGTTGGATTATCTATCAGATTATGTCTGCGTCTTGTATGGAAGTCCCGGAGCATACGGTGTGGTTACCATGCCCTTTAGTGTGAGGGTGGGTATCAATGCCTTCTTGGCCGGGTTCATCCCCACCGAAAACTTGCGTTTCCGTGATGATTCTCTCACCTTCAAGATTAGTGAACGTGCCGAGGCCGGTGGGGAGGTGGGAAAGAATGATATTATGAGGAGTTACAGCTACCCCGCCATGACAAAAACGCAGACCAAGGGGACTGCCAAGTTTATATTGCATGTGGAGGAGGGGATGTTTACCGATTCCGAAATTATCGTCCTGTTGGGAGAGAATGGCACGGGTAAGACTACCTTTGTGAGAATGCTTGCCGGTCTTCTCAAATCAGATGAGCAGGTGGCTCTCGAAGAGGAGGGTGAGATGGATCTTGCCGCCAACGCCGGAGCTCCCGACCTCAATGTGTCGTACAAACCACAGAAAATCTCGCCCAAGTTCCAGGGTACTGTCCGTCAGCTTCTTCACAAGCGTATCAGGGAGAGTTATATCCATCCTCAATTCGTCAGTGATGTCATGAAGCCATTAAATATGGAGGCTCTTATGGACAACGGTGTTCAAAACCTCTCAGGTGGGGAGTTACAACGTCTTGCCATCTGTTTGGCACTCGGAAAACCGGCAGATGTGTATCTAGTAGACGAACCATCGGCTTATTTGGATAGTGAGCAACGTATCAATTGCGCAAAGGTCATCAAGAGATTTATCATGCATTCCAAAAAGACTGCATTTGTGGTGGAGCACGATTTCATCATGGCAACCTACCTCGCTGATCGTGTTGTGGTGTACACCGGCCGACCCGGTGTTGAGGCGACTGCCACCTCTCCACAGAGTTTGCTAACGGGTATGAATATGTTCCTTAAGTCTCTAGAGGTAACATTCCGAAGAGATCCTGTCAACTTTAGGCCAAGAATTAACAAGAAAGGCAGTCAGAAGGATGCAGAGCAGAAAAAGAATGGAAATTACTTCTTTTATGAAAATGACGAAGACGATGATGTTGATGATGACGATCTCTAAACAATGACCGATGAAGTTAGGGTTTAAGTATGAATCGAGTTTAATTTGAAGTAAGAGGGAAGATAGATAGTCGCTCAGAAGAACAAGTATGGATAAGAGGATTTCTTCGCTAGAGCAGAGACGATAATGATAAAGTAAGATTAGTATCATCTACGATCTTGAAAGATTCATGAAGTTTAAGCAATGTATAACAAAGAGCTAGCCTTGTGATGATAATCACTTTTGTCAGAGGATTTCTTCGCTAGAGCAGAGACGATAATGATAAAGTAAGATTAGTATTATCTACGATCTTGAAAGATTCATGAAGTTTAAGCAATGTATAACAAAGAGCTAGCCTTGTGATGATAATCACTTTTGTCTACTTATTCTGAGAAGAGAATTTTCATATTATCCTTATTGGAGTGAATTGACTAACTCCGGTTACATAGTGACTTGCTACAAGAGCAAGATTTAGAGAAAGTATGTACTTATCTCTACATGTAGTTGGAGCGGTGTGTATGTATGGTGAGACAGGACTTCAGCTGCGTTGCAAGTGGTTCCTTTCTACTGCCAAATACCCACAGCATAACTTCGTCGTTCATCATGGCGTAACGGCCAAACTGCAAGTTACAAATGTTTTGTGATTAACGCCGAGGAGATGGACCCCGATCTATCAATTTACCCACGTTTGAAGCTGTGCCATTACCTAATGTCAGCATGAAAAATCATACCTGTGGTGCTGCATCGCAATAGTAGTCCATCAACTGATGACATGTAATGATTGGCTTCTGATGGCTTCAGCGGCATCATCCACGATGACGTTAGGCTACTTAGGCATACGCCAACTGGTGTCACCAACGGGCACCATTGTGCAACCCAGATATGTGCTAAGCAACATTCGCTTCGTTGCTGTGATTCCGTATTCCTTTTCCACTTTCTTTGGTCTTGCTATTGGTAGCGGGGTAATGAATGGTAATCCGCCCATCGTTTGTAATTAATTTTTGACTGTTCTTGATTGAAGTGGGAGAGACTTGTGGAGTGTGTCAAAACTTCAAATAACATCTGTCAACTGACAAAGGCAATGAGCCCTCGGGGGGATCGCTCATTGTTGGATTTTTCTCAGCGATTCCACGCTGGAATCAATAATATATCTTACGGTCTTCAAGATTCAAGAAGATTCGCCGGGCAACCGGGCTTTGCGCACGTGGCTTGCATTTTCATGAAGTGCCGGATACAATTCGGCACTTATGAAACTGCGGGAACGTGACGCTCCGTGGTTTACACCGGATCTGGAATGTTTATGAGCAACATGCTAAGTTTGATACAAATACTTCTACTCTTGAGTAGATTGAAGGACAGACAAAATCACATCGTAATGTCAGAACTTTTCATTTTAAGATAACTACGAATTTGGATATACTTAGGCGTGGGAATCAGTACTAAAATGGCGCCACTCTAGCCCAATGAAAATCTGGAAGCACGGCCGGGAGGAGCATTGGAACGTGTTCAATTCTTCTCTCATAATTTATTTGGATACAAATAATAAACATTGCCTTTGCCATAAAATCAAGGATTGGTACGTTGCATGTATTTTGAAGGTTGCTGGACGGCATATGCGATGAGCAGGATGGAGGCCATGGGGTGCAGGCTTGGATTGGCTCAATTTGGTTGAAAAATGAGGATTTTATGCCGTATATTCGTAGCGGAGCGAATCTTCGTCGGCAGCTGGGGAGACTTGTATGTAGTGCTTCATCGAGGGCTTCTTACATGATTCTGCTGCTGCAGGGCTTGTATTATGAGCGGTCTAGTCGTTTGATGCATCTATCTAGACCAGCTGCTCGGATGTACAGCGTTAGTATCGTTTGTGCACATCTCATTTTTGTTGCGGCGGCGGGAAGGTCATTCGGTCTTTTTGTAGTGCTCTTCCAAGTCGGTCATGGTGGTCGTATCAAATGTTCCTCGGCTCGGTGACGCCGTACTATGCCATGCCTGTGCCGAATATCATCTTTCAACTGCGGCGCCTCTTTCATCTTATCTAACCATTTGACTATACCGCCGTCTCCATATCTCAGATTCAGTCATCATCACAACAACAACACAATATATCAAAGATGCCCGCCACTAGATTTACGAAACTCGCCCTCGCCTCAATTGTCGCCTTGGCCGCCGGCACCAACGCTCTCCTCACCAACCCCGTCAGGACTGTCATCACCAGAGATATCAAGACTCCCGATCCCGTCCCACAATCCGGTATCGATGAGGCCGTCTCTCTCATGTCCACTGGGCGTATGTACCGATACAATGTCAAGGATGCCGAGTCTAGTACTGTGTCCAAGTGTGAGGTGGAGATTGCCGAGTACACCGGTCACAAATACTGCGTTGCTCTTAACAGTTGTGGTAGTGCCATTATGTTGATGATGAAGTGTGCTGGATTACAGCCTGGTGATGAGGTGTTGAGTAATGCCTTTACTTTCGGAGCCGTTCCTAGTGCTATTGAGCATGCTGGTGGAAAGGTGCGTTTTGTTTTGCCTGTTTTATCAGAGCATATTTATGCCATGTTTTTAGTTGCAGTTTGTCTATCATCCACTCGCTCACCCTTTCAATTCTCTCACATACGTTTATATCGCAACAGGCCGTCTACGTTGAATCAAACTACAACCACGTTATTGACATCGATGATCTTGAAAAGAAGCTCGTTGAATACCCCAACTGCAAGTTCATGCTCATCTCTCACATGCGTGGAAAGCTTGCTGATATGGATGCCGTCAAAGATGCCTGTGATCGCCACAATGTTATCCTCCTCGAGGATTGCGCTCACTCTCTTGGCGTCGAATGGAAGGGAACCCACTCTGGACACGTCGGTAAGGTTGCTGCCATCAGTGCCCAAAGTTACAAAATGATCAACAGTGGCGAGGGCGGATTCCTTCTCACCGATGATGCCGAGATTGCCGCCAAGTGTGCCGTTTACGCTGGAGCATACGAGGGTCTAGCCGCAAAGCACACTACAGTCCCAGGACCTGAGGTCTTCGCTGATTTGCCTAATCAAATTCCCAACTACAGTCTTCGTATGAGTGCAGTCTCCGCTGCTATCATTCGCCCTCAGGTTCTTACCCTCGATGAGAGGCGTGAGAAGTACAACAAACGTTATGCTTTCGTCACTGAGCAGTTGGTCGAGAGGAAGGGACACTTGCTCTCTATTCCTGTCAACACCCCTGGAATGACTCCCGTGCATGATTCTCTCCAGTTCAACCTCAGCCACGATATTACTGATGAACAGGTCCAAAAGTTCCTCGATGAGAGTGCCACTCACGGACTTCCCGTTGAATTGTTTGGTCACAAGTCCAATGCCAGAAATTTCGTCAACTGGAAATTTGCCCCTGCTGACCAACCGTTGCCTTTGACTGCCAAGATGCTCTCAAGGGCCTGCGATGTCAGACTTCCGCTTATGTGGGACGATAAAGATTTCGAAGACATGGTTGATGTCTTATGCGAGAGTCTTGACGCTGCCCTTGCTGAAGAAGATGTCATGGCCTAAATAGTTGCCATACTTCTGTGGGGTTTAAGAAACGTCTGCTTGGGAAAGTACGTTCAGGGATACAACATATGGGCAGTTTTACATCTAGGGGAGAAATTGTGCTTTATGTCAAATGTATTTGTTTACTAGAGAAATGGCGTCCTGCGTGGAGAATCGTTGCGTAGGACGAGTGTACATTAGGTTTGGTGCTTGGGTTGCAATCTTGCAACTTATGCATCTTTCTATGATTCATCTCTGCCGCTTTGTTCGGTGTCATCTCTCTCACTCAAGATCTTTGATCATATAGAGGGATATCATATTCATAAAAATAAAGATAAGGAACGAGTTTGTTACCGAATTATCTCATTAAAGTACTCTCATGTATAGGGATCTAGTACAAGACATCATGTCAACAATCACGTCCCGAATACCCTCTCGAATAAGACAGGTGCAATCTGTTTTAGCGCCTTCGTTGCGTATGGAATAAATGGTGCTACAAAATAAGGAAGTATCCGAAAGATAGCTATCCCCTTCAACACTTCTGCAACCTTTGTGTAGAACTTGATTTGTGCTGTAAATAGTTCCGTGTAGATCTCTTCGTCCATTTCAGCAGTTTCTCTCGATGCTTCTCGAGAACGAACGATTGCTGCACGTAGAAAGGCTTTATTCAGCCCGGCGAGTAATGCGGTCATAGCAAATGGTTCAGCCCAGTCATTAAATGATGAGGCACGTCCAACTATTCCAGTGTCAGCTGCTACTAACCATTTTGAGAGTTTCATGCATGAATTGATTCCAAATGATGCTGCACTAAGCGCTTGTCCACAAAACGCTTTGTACCCCAAAATTCTAATCGACTTATACTGCGGGTGTGTCTTGCTTTCAATTTGATGAGAGCTGATACGATTGTCATCTTTTTTATCCTCAACAGTTGCTATTCTTTCACATAATGAATTGACCGCTGAATAACCGAGCACAAGCGTTGTAGCGACAGCCGTCACCAGTGACGATGATGATACATGTTGCAATCCCAGCCACTTCATGCTCATCTGCGGCAATACAGACGCATCGACAGCCGAATCCAGTGCAAAATTCAACGCTACAATACGCCACATCCAGCACATCAAAGAGAAGAAGGAGGATAGACTTTCATTATTCATACGTTTCCCTTCGTCCTGCATCCACCCCTCGTAAAATTCGGATATTCGCTGTAGACCCAAAGCAAATATGAATAAAGTCATGCTATCAAATATATCCACATAATCTGTCCAGCGGAGTTGAAGTAAACTTTTGAGGCCTGATAATTTTGACCAAATCTTTTTGTCAATCAATGTTGTCGTGACATCAACTGCGCAAGCGAAGAAGCAAGTTCTGTAGCACTTTTGAATTGAAAGTAACGCTTCCGACATCTTTCGGCCGCCATCATCTTGCGTTGCTACCGAGGATGATGGCGTCGCTGCAAGTTTGACGCTTCGGACAGAAGCAGCGGACACCGCGTCTCTTGTACCTAAAGCCACCGGCATGAGACTACTTGGAGGGGCTAACGCTGACGACACAGGAGAGAGGGCAGCAGCAGCAGCAAGTAAGACAGTAATGATAATCATTACAGCAGCGCTACATCCACAACTTCGACTTGTAAGTCACAGTAATGATAATCATTACAGCAGCGCTACATCCACAACTTCAACTTGTAAGTCGGTAGTTGTTAGTTGTTGTGGATCTTCATCTTCAATCTTCAATCTTCAATCTTTGCTCCTTTCTCCTTTCTCTGAACTGAGCGGTTTTGCTGCGACAACACATCTTAGCAAAACACCAGTCGCCGGCCAACTCTTTCTTCAACTCGGCTGGACGGACGGCCGCTCCTACATACTGCCGCCTTCCAACAGCAACAGTATTTACCCGCACCCAACACCGCTACTTCCAGTCGCTTGACTTTTGCCACCTTAGGTCAGGCTCCACCAATGACGACCACAGCATGATCAAAAGGTGAGAAACATTGATTCATGATCCCCAATTGGTTTGAAGATGGCTGTTGAGCAACCCAGAGCAAAAGAAGATCAAGGAGTCTTTGTTGTGAAGAAGTTAATTGCTTAGAATGGGTCTAGATCACATCTGTGTGCAATTAAATCACCTCTATTCAAAATATTTTGAAAGCAACGCTGCCTTTGCGACAGCACCCCATTCATTATACTTCTCAAACGCCTGCATGAAGTAATGCACTGATCTATTCTTTCGTCCCGTTTCAAGATAGAAACGGCCAGCCAATTCATTTGCTAATGCCTCTTCATTCACAAATTTGTGCGTCTTGGAACTTAATATTGCAGCATCATACAGTGTTTCTGCCTCATCAAAGTTTCTCTCGCAGAACTTTTCTTCGGCTAGAAGCAGATAAGCCTCTGTGAACGCAGTAGTAAAGAATAGAGGGCAAAGTATGAGGCATATCTAAACTGGGAGATAGGGAACGTAAAAAAATCGAGATTTTGGCACTCACTGTTCTGAAAATTCCATGTAGATGCTGAGATAACCAGCTTCTCGATCTGATTCTTACACTCAGCCCCCCTTTTCATCAACTCCGTGTCATTCATCTCTCGGCCAATCCAGAATGAAACAAGACCAGCGTAACTATGCGTGCGTAAAGAAACAACAAATGTTAGTGTAAGACAAACTTAGAAAATCTCAAGCACCTTGCCATGTGCACTCACAATGTCCGGAAAAAATCACCTGGATTTGACATGTTGGCCTTTGATAGGCTCGCCATTGATAGGTACTTTTCGACTGAGTCTCTTGCTATGTCAACTTCACGAAAAACGAGACCCTCATAAAATTTGGCAAAGCAAGCAGCAAGTACGACCATCGGAAGCTTAGATGAGACGCCTCCTTCTTCGTAGGTTTCACCAAAGACATTAGTTAAAATGTCATGTGCATGCACATCAGATTGGCCCGTCAAACGCAAAGACAATAGAAAAACTGGCCTCGAAAGCGACAGCATCACCAAGTTTTTGTAGAAGATCATTTGCTTCATCGTTTCTTTCATCGAATTCATAACTAGGTCCAACTTTTTGCCCGACCAAAAACTACAAAAATCATACATAAAAGAGCATCCGAATGCAAACCGCGTTGCACCTGACGCCATGGCAACTCTGTAAGTATCGGCGTAGTGCTCGATTGCACTCTGAAGCGGCTCAACGCGTAGCATCGTGTGTGTAGCGTAATACATGATTTCACCGTCATGTGCAATTGAAGGCATCCGCTTCATCAGTAATAGCGCAACTTTGACATAACGATAACCCTCTGCAACCTCTCCTCTTACAAGAGCCAGATAATTGCTGTACAGGGCAAATCCCACACCCGACAACGGATTCATTCCATAGGTTAGGGACGTCTGTACCATCTTAAATGCGATCATCGGCATTGAGTCTCCGTCGTCAGAGAAAATGTAGTTCAGAAACTGCTTGCTGAGGAGTTCCATTGCCATAATTTTTGAAGGAATTGACATTGGTGGGTAACTCAGCAAAGTGTCGTCTGATATTCCAGCGAGCATGGCCTTCGTATGATCTGACTGGTGCTGGATGGCAGCTTGTGTGACTGCCACCGGGAGTTCTTCTCCAAGGCACGACAAATTTGTGCTGATTAGTTGCATTGCAACGTACAACTTCGATGACCACAAAAGCAGAGTAATCGAAATACAGAGAGCCCGAAATTTGTCTTCGAAACACTTGGCGTGATGCATGACTTGCCCAGTAAGCATCTTGAGTCTATCGTGCTCTGCATTCATCAAGGCACATTTAGCTGCCAAGTTGAACAGTTCCAAGCTGACATCATACTGCTCCTCCCAGTGTCCACTCCGCAGGTACGAGATGCCGTGATTGAAAAATGCATTGGCCGCGAAGAAGTCGAGCGTACTCATGGCTTTCTTCCCCGCATCTAAATTCAGTTTCGCAGCTGCAAAAGCTTGATCGCTGTCAATGATTGCTTGTGGCCCACCAAAATTGATTTGTGTCGCGGCAATTAGTAGAAATCTATCATCCTTCTCTCTCACAACGACATTCCCCAAAGCCTGTCCAAATAAATTGTGATGGAGACAACGTTCCTCTGGTCTCATCATATTGTATGCGGTTTCCTGTAGCTTGTCGTGCATGAAGTAGAATTTTCCGTCCTTTTTCCCGAGCACACTATCAGCGACGGCAGCCTCAAGTGGGGCAATGAGTGGTTGCTTTATCTCTCTTTCTAGTACTTCTATCAATGCAACATCGGCGCTTGCACCAAAGCAAGACAGAAAAACTAAAGCAGAAAGCACCTCAGAAGGCAACTGATCAAACGATTTTGCAATGAAAGCAGCGACATTCTCTGGGATCTTCATCTCGAGAATTTTGTCAGCGTCCCAGTCCCACCGACGACGGGAGAGAGAAGGATATAGCAATTGTTGCTTGTACAAATCTATCATCACTTGCTTCACAAAAAGTGGGCTCCCCTTTGTTTTGTGATGCAGGATGGCAGCGAGAGGGCGTGTGATGCGCGGCAGTAAAGACAATACAGTCGACACCATTTCATTCAAAGCACCTTTGCTCAGAGGCGAAAGATGAATCTTGGTCATCTTTACCCCAAAGCCGCTGATAGATGAGGGCACGAGGTTGAGAGGGTGCGTTGAACCCAATTCATCATCGCGACAGCTTATGAATATGAATAGACGGTGGTATTTGCAAGATGAACCGGACATGATAAGCTGGATGAGAAGGGCAGCTGACGCAGCGTCTATCCACTGACAATCGTCTAGGAAGAGAATCAAAGGTTCCTCATGACATTTTGATATGACTTCAACAAACTGACAAAAGAGGTAACATAGCCGCTTCTGCGCATCGACTGCAGAAACATTCTTTTCCGAATCAAAATCGTCTCCAAGAATATTTGCCAGGTTCGGCACTGCTGCTACCAGACTAACCATTTCCTCTCCCATATTCTCCTTCAATGCAGCAGCAACTTTCGCAGCCGTCGAGGGATGCTCCTCATTCAACCAGGCGAAATAACTGTCGAATGCGGAGCTGATGGCATAGAGAGGCTGAGACTGAAGTTTATTGAAGCGGCCCGATAAAAATATGCTTCCATCATCGTCGTTTGCACACCGAGCAAAATGTCGAGATAGCTCAGATTTGCCTATGCCTGATGTCCCACAAATCATGGCCACCTCAAACTTACTTGATATCGCTCGTTGATAGCATTCCAGCAACGTCTGTAGTTCTGCTTCTCTGCCGTGCAATGAGTTTCTGAATTGTAGCCCACTGCTAACAGCCATGGCCAAATCAAAGTCGTGGAGATATACATGGGAAGAATCTATCATTAGCTTCAAATCATGCCTAACTTCGGAAATGAATTCATAAACTTCCACATTCCCAGGAGCATCTCCTGGGACCACGCTATGTATCATATTGCTGATCAGGTCGCAGAGTGCAGTGGGTAAGCCCAATAACTTCAGTGGCTCTACCGATGTCGATGCCGACTGCGTTCGGACCAGCATAGTCTTTTGTGACGAATAATCAACCAGAGGAGTGTTACTTTGTGCCCGCCTCTTGGTCGGCTGATTTCCTTCATTCATTCCAAAGGCACTCATATCATCAAGGCGGCCGGCACCAACACTGTTGCTGCTATCCGACTCACGGCTGTTTCCAATAACATCACCGCCGGCTCCCCCATCAGATAATGGGAAATCACCTCCCCCGCCCACAGTTGTGTCTATTGATGACGGTGGGAATGGAGACAGGGTAGGACATCTCGATAATGGCGCCGACAATCTATGTTGCGCTTCTTCTGCTGTGATGTGTCCACCCGAAAAGAGTTCATAAAAGGCAAAACCCAAAGAGCGAATCTCCAGTTTTCCATTGTCACTGAGTGGTCTCTCTTCGACTGCTTTCTCATTCAAAATAGCCCCTCTTACATCCAAATAATCAACCACATTTCCATTATCTTTGTCAGATAATAATGTCGATAGCTGCCGCGCCAAGTGTTGAAAATCCGCAGGTTCCAAGTCACCACAGTTGTAGGGAAGGGGCTCAAAATCGGCATCAATGGATGCACGGCCCTCGCCGCCATCATCTTTTTCGTTCACGCTGATTTCGTCCTTCTTCTCCTCCATTGCTTTCATTTTGGTGCAGTAGACAGAAATGTATTCCGACCACGATTTCTCCGATGTGTCTATTAAGGGAGGAGAATTATCAATACTGCTGCGCCGGCTCTTTTCTTTATACCCCCTCTCTTCTTCGACGGCAGACAACTGATCTGCAAGGGAGTGTGCAATTTTTAATGCACATGACAGATACTCATGAGAGCTAACTATTTTGTCTGTATTTTGATTGCCATCGCCGCCATCGCCACGTGATCTCAGACGGTCGACAACACAGACAATCCATTGCTTCATGGACACGGGCTCTGGCGGAGCTGGTTCCGTGCGGCGGCGATCCATCGTTCACTTAGCTGCGATGATGTACGATATCACAATAATATTATTCAATACATAACAATTACTTCTTCTGCTCGCCCTTCGCCCTGTTGAGTAGCATGGCGTTAATCGTGTAGTTATTATTATTATTTAGTAGGTGTGTTATCTGTAGTATTAGGCGTGTCAGTAGCGTGTCCAAGCATCACTTTTCGGCCTCGGAATTTGACATTTCCGTATCAAAT
>JALLBH010000425.1:0-21361 GCA_036940005.1 Skeletonema menzelii | reverse complement strand
ATTATCTACTTGATCGTTCATGGACTCTAGCGGACCGCCCCGGTCCGTTCTAGTACATAATATTCCGCGAACGAAGATTTTTAGCGGGAAGCAATATCGACCTTCGGCCTTCGGTTCACTTTTCCCACGCACCACCGAACCAAGCCAACGAAGCAACAACAACATCATATTATCGTATGCTATGATGTATTGACCGGCAGCAAATGAAGGCCAGCTAGTATAATCATAAGATGTTCGCAGCTGCATCTCAATCCTTGGGTCGTCGTCCAGCAGCAGCAGCTCATCGTCTGATTTCAACATGTTCATCACCAAATCTCCACCGACATAAGCGATCACTATCATCCACCTTTAGCCCATCATACAGCCTGCTGCTGAATCGTCGGGGTTTCTTCTTTACCAGGGCATTCTCTACGACACCAGCCTCTACGCCTCCAACATCGACAGCCATAGATAAAGATGATGCACGCGAACCATCGCCAAGAAAAAGAAATTGGAGAATAGCCAAGGAACTAGGGCGACATGTGTGGCCTAGTCTTTCACAAGGAGCAACCGATGAGGAAAGAGATCATATCATGGCAATGAAACAACGTGTCATTGCATCAGTAAGTCTAATGCTTGCTGGTAAGGGTGTCACAATAGCGACGCCATACATGTTCAAGGCGTTGGTGGATACAATACCCAATTACCATCATCTTGCCGATTCTACAGCAGATGTAGCCAATGCAACATTTTTACCAAATGCGCTAGTGGAGAGCCTTGCAACTACAACTGTTGCTGGAGTACCAGCTGTACCATTCATCCTCCTCCTTTCTTACGGTACATCACGAACTTTGTCGTCTCTATTTCAAGAATCAAGGAATGCCGTCTTCGCCAATGTCGCACAATCAGCAATCAGATCTGTAGGTCGGTCTACCTTTGATCACGTGCATAGTTTAGATCTGCAATATCATTTAAATCGAAACACTGGTGCTCTGGGTAGAATCATTGAAAGAGGAAATAGAAGTATCAGCTTTGTACTTAACGCAATGGTCTTCAATACCGTCCCAACAATCATTGAAGTGGGTGTCGTGACGGGTTGCCTTTATTACCAATTTGGTATCTCACATGCATCGACTGTATTGGCTACAATTGGTGCCTATGTTGGATATACAATCGGAATTACGCAATGGAGAACCCAATTCCGTAAGGATATGAATCGCTTGAATAATGAAGCGAGTGGCAAGCTTTCTGACAGTTTATTGAATTATGAAACAGTCAAATATTTCAACAATGAACTTCACGAGGGGAAGACATATGAAACTACATTGAAAAAGTATCAATCGTCAGCATTACAAGCGCAGAGTAGTTTGGCACTTTTGAACTTTGGCCAAAGTGCAATCTTTACAGTTGGTTTGACTACAATTATGTATCTTACTGCCAAGGATCTTATGGCTGGAAATGCATCAGTTGGAGATCTGGTGCTTGTGAATGGACTGCTCTTTCAACTGAGTGTGCCACTCAACTTTATTGGGTCAGTGTATAGAGAAGTGCAACAGTCATTCGTGGATATGGAAGCAATGTTTGGATTAAGAGATACAAAGCCAGCAATTGTTGACTCGCCCAATGCATCGAAGTATGATCCGTCAATGGATGGAACATGTATTGAGTTTGATGAGTTGGAATTTGCCTACTCAGCCTCTTCTCATCAATCCAAGTCTTCCGAAGAAAGCAATAAAAGAGTCGACACGAAACGCCCAATCCTGAAAGGAACAACACTCTCAATCCCACAAGGGAAAACTGTGGCTATTGTTGGAACCAGCGGCTGTGGAAAGAGCACTCTACTGCGTTTGCTCTATCGATTTTACAATCCTGACAAGGGTTCAATCCGTCTCGGAGGAAGAGACATTTCCGAGTACACCACAGAGTCAGTCCGAAATGCAATTGCAGTAGTACCTCAAGATGTTGTGCTCTTCAATGACTCCATTGGCTATAACATTCACTACGGAAATTTGAATGCCTCGTGGGACGAAGTCGTTGAAGCCGCAAGAAAGGCACACTTGCATGACACCATCATGAACCTACCCAATGGATATGATACACTCGTCGGAGAGAGGGGGTTAAAGTTATCCGGCGGTGAGAAACAACGCGTTTCACTTGCCAGAGCAATTCTAAAGAATTCACCAATCTTATTGTGTGACGAACCAACTTCGTCACTGGACTCTCAGACGGAATTGGAGATTATGAACAATCTGAAAGAGGTTAGCAAGGGTAATGATACGACAAGTTTGATTATTGCTCATCGACTCAGTACAATCCAAGATTGTGACGCGATTGCCGTCATGCACGAAGGGAAGGTTGTAGAGTATGGTACCCACGATGAGTTAATGGCATTGGGTCAACGGTACAAGGATCTACTAATGTTCCAAAGAAGTCATCCGATCCACAAGGATAGTGTTGAAGAGGAGGATAAATGATGAACACACTGACATAAGGAGGAAATTCAATGCATAGATGGAACTAATTTATGCTAGTGCTATCCACGTAATAAAGGGTGTTTCAATCCACTTTCAACCACCCCTCGTGTGATAGTTACAAGACTTAGACGACTATCTAATAATCTGACATTTTCCAAAAATTCAGATCAAAAAGCCATTTTCAAATAAAACGATGAAGGATTACTTGGAGTCGGGATCTTCAAGATGAAAATCATAGATTGCAGTGATTACAAGTATTTACAAAGTGAGCAATATTTTGTATATAGGAGTATTATAAATCAAGCATGACGAAGTAAAGCACACAGAGAGACCACTCACAATCAAAAGCATCCGTAATTCCGATCATTTTGTTGACCTCCTTCTTCACCATCCCACGTTTCTTCACCATGTACTGTGGAAGAGTTGTCATAATCATGAGAATGGTTAGAGAAGAAGGAAAGGTGTGATCATACAAAAAATAACGTCATTAAGCACACTCCAGTCAAGAATGCAACAACTGACTGCACACACACACACATTGCTCTTACCTCCTGACAAGCAAAGACATTATCCGTCCACCTCGTCGCCGCCTCAGTAACAAGCTTCAACTCCTTCTCCAAATCAGCAATGGCCTGAGGATCATTCTCTTTCAATTTCTCCAATTCTGCCGTTTTCTCCGTCACCGACTTGACAAGTTCCGATCGACGTGCCATTTTGGCTGCACGCGTTTTTGGCTTTGGTTCGCCGTCTTGTCCCTCCTCAATACCATCACCACTCCCTTCACCTTCTTCCTCCTCTTCTCTCCCACGCTTGGCATCTGCCAACTTCACCTCCGCCTCCTTAATCTCCCCCTTCAACACCTCAATCTTCCTCACCGTCTCCTCATGCTCCAGCTGTTTCATTCGATCCGCCTTGGCCGGAAATGACCAAAAATACTTGGATCCACCAATCTTATCCGTATCGACCAAATTATCATCGCAAAGCGCTTGATTGATATCGACGATGGAGTTGGCATTCACTCCTGCCTTGGTGGCGAGGGAGACGATTTCCTTCTCGGTGTAAACGTCCTTGGATGCGTGGTAGATTCCGAGAATTACCTTGCGTTTTTCGTCGGCAGACATTCGCTTGGTTTTGGTGGACATGATGATACGATGGTATGGAAAAGGAGGGAGCCAGTTGCGGCGATGATAGTGAGGATGGGATCGTTCGATAGGTAGCAATGACTCTCAGAATGGAGGCAACTTATCATTGTCTCTTCCCATTACTTATGCTCGCTCTTCGGATAAAGATGTCATTGGGTCGGGTTTTTGGAGTGATGGCAGGGCCTGCAAAGGGGCACTGAGGAACCCCAAAACGGATCGAGCCTGGCCGCCCCACAGACAGCCGCAAAAAACTCACACACGCTTCCACTTCCATCGCAAGTCGCAAGCTACTTCCAGATCACAAGCCAACCATGACGAAGAAACTCACCGTATCCCTCCTCGACTACGGAGCCGGAAACGTCCGCTCGGTCCGCAACGCCATCACCTCCTGCGGCTACTCCATAATCGACATCACCTCCCCCTCCCAAATCGATGAAGCCGACGTCATCATCTTCCCCGGCGTGGGCTCGTACGAATCGGCCATGACCGTCCTCCAAACTACCGGATACGACAACGCGCTTCGTGCCTACCTTGCTGCCGATCGACCCTATCTGGGCATTTGTCTAGGCATGCAAACCTTGTTCGAGAGTAGTACGGAATACAGGGATGAACATTCGGGTAATACTAGCAAGACAGAGTTACCCGGACTAGGTGTCATTCCAGGCCATGTCATCAAATTCGATGAAACACAACGATCCGTTCCCCACATTGGTTGGAATGGTACCATCGCTCATCAAAATTCACCAGCTATGCGATACATTAAAGACAATCACGGTGACGAAGTGTACTTTGTTCACTCGTACTATGCACCCATTACCGACAACAATTCTAAATGGGTACTGACACGAACGACGTATGAAGGACAAGAGTATATTAGTAGTGTGCAGAAGGGGAATGTTTGTGCGACGCAGTTTCATCCGGAGAAGAGTGGAAAGACTGGGTTGAATTTTCTCAAGGGCTTTTTGGAGGTGAGTTGTTGATGAATGTGTGTGTATCTATATAATGATGTGTTTGTTATTGGGATGAATGCATTTGAAGTGTCTCGACTTACACACACATTTCTTCATTTAAATAACAATAGTCAGTAGAAGATGGAACACTATCCAATACAGCACCTATCGCTGTAAACCCCAATGATCACACAGAACTAGTCAAACGTGTTGTTGTAGCACTTGACGTCCGATCGAATGACCATGGAGATCTCGTCGTAACCAAAGGCGATCAATACGACGTACGTGAAAAAGACGATGATGCCGTGACTGGTCGTGGCGGAGTGCGTAATCTTGGTAAGCCCGTGTCATTGGCAGCACGATATTATGAGGAGGGTGCCGATGAAATTGCATTCTTGAATATTACATCATTCCGACAGGGTGTGATTGAGGATATGCCCATGTTGCAAGTGTTGGAGGAGGCGAGTAAATCTATCTTTGTACCGTTGACTGTTGGTGGTGGTATTAGGAGTTATACTGATCCAGAGAGTGGAAAGGTTTATTCGGCATTGGAGGTGGCGAGTCGGTACTTCAGAGCGGGTGCAGATAAGATTAGTATTGGGAGTGATGCAGTGTATGCTGCTGAGGATTATTATGCAAGTGGTGGAAAGAAGACTGGTGAAACGTCACTGGAAACAATCTCTCATAGGTATGGTGTCCAAGCTGTGGTTGTATCTATCGATCCTAAAAGAGTGTATGTTGCGTCTCCGGAGAGTGTTGATAAGAAACACACGGTTGTTTCACTGGACGAGTCGCAGGCTGGACCAAATGGAGAGAGGTATTGCTGGTACCAATGCACTGTCAAGGGAGGAAGAGAAGCCAAGGACATTTGTGCTGTGTCTGTGGCAAAAGCATCAGAAGCATTGGGTGCAGGAGAAATCATGCTGAACTGTATTGATATGGATGGACAATGTAATGGTTTTGATCACGCCTTGATGACTGCTGTATCGACCGCCGTGACAATCCCTGTCATTGCGAGTAGTGGAGCAGGCAAGGAAAGTCACTTTTCGGACGTTTTCAAGGCTACGAAAGTGCAAGCAGCTTTGGCGGCTGGTATGTTCCACAGAAAAGAGGTGGAGATTAGTAATGTGAAGAAACACATGGAGGCAAGCGGAATAAGAGCGAGGATAGTTTAAGCACGGAAATGGCGAAAATGCTATTGCTTCTCTTTAAAATACAATAGGTCAGTAAGCCGAACTAAAAGTTGTTACTGGACAATGATAAGTACCATAAGATGTGTAGGCTCCAATCGTTCATATAGTGCGATATTCAATAGCTAATAGTCATTTTAATTCTGAGTAGAATTGAACTCAGGGCAGCTAAGACTAAAGAACATTCATGCAGACTTACGTTCTTCAGTCATTCTTCATCCCATGAATTTGAATACATTTCTATCCTGTCATTGTTGTACTTTTGTACATCATCCAAGGCACTTTCCTCCCTCCTGAAAACAATTGTTACGTGCTTAGAACCATGATACATGCTTAGAACCAACTCTTTTTTACTTCGACCTTGTTGCCACTGGCAGATCCTTTTGGGATTTTCTTAAATCTGAATTTTGGTGCTCCGCAGGGTGGGCACTTGTATTTATCAGACTCCTTCGCCCAAGCCTCTGGTCCTTTTGTATAAACGTAGCCGCAGTCTTTGCACAAATAGTCTCCAGGTGATCCATCGTCTTTGGGCTGACCGAAGAAAAACAATGAGGTGGTAGATGGGGCCGTCGATCTCGTGACTAGAGCAGATGCGGATGGAGCGACTTGAAAAGCATTTGCAAATCCTACAAACAGGACGGCGATGATAGCAACAAATGTGGTGATGTAGTTCATTATTACAGTCGGGAAGAGTGCGTAGTGGTGTTAAGTCTATGCGGCTATGGTGTTCTTCAGAATGATTGCTTTGTGCTTTTATTTTTATGTGCGTGCTTGCTTGTGCGGTTTGTGAAGTTTGACGCGCGCGCTGACGTGGTCCTGAGTTTTGGTCAATAACCATGCTGTCTGTCACGTTGCTGTAAAAATTCAAGAGGTAAATCTAACTAGATACGATACCTCAACTTTGAAGGTAAAGATAAGGAAGTCATAAGGACCTAATAGCAGTGCAACCTATTTGCTGATTCTATTCTATTTTCTAATCTCAATATGAGTAGTCTCAATCAGTCATTACTCAATCAGTCATTGTAATAATCGTAATCACTCTCCGTGTTTTTCTGATATGGATCTCTTTCGGGCAAAGTCACTCGCAAGTCTGGATCACTTTCCCCCGTGATATTGCGTAGCGCTCCCATTAGATAATCGGTTATCGACCTTGCTGAAGGTCTCTCTGACCAATCATACGTCCAAGTCATATCTAATGCCTTCATCATTGCCACATAAGATGGATCAGTACTATTTCTAATGTGTTCTGGTATTTCTGTTCGTTCCCCGTTTATCATTCTCTTGCCTGCAACCCTATGTTTCAAGTTCTTGGGCTTCTCAAAGACATACAAGTCTGTCATAATAATGTGCATAATATTTCCCATCATCCACACGTCAATCTTGTCTGGCTTTGGTGCTGTGAAATTTTTATAACCGATTGCTATTTGATGCTCTTCAAGCGATCTTGCTGTCCACATTGCCATGCCAAACGACCTGCATGTGCATTGTTCATTTGTTTTACTGTTTTTGTAAATGGGTCTTGCATAGTTGAAATCATTCAGCTTGAAAATGCCATCTTGAAAGAGATATTGATGACAACAAAGATCATTGTGAAAGAATGAGGGCTGTTCGGTGTTGTCAATCGAATGCAGAGCGGCAACACTGCCAGCAATATGTATGGAAACTCGCAATCTGTCTACAGGTGACAACGTACTACCTCCCGCCAATCTTGCCCCCTTGATATAATCATGCATGGAACCCTCTGGCATGAAATCCATCATCACGGCCAACGAACAGTATCCATGAATATCCGGAATGAACGGCGAACTAGTCATCCGTTCCAAAAGCAATCCGTCCTTTCTTTGCTCCTCCACCTTGTTTGTTGTTACGTCCTTCCAGAATTTGATACTCTTGTAAACAAATTTATTAAGCATTCCATCAACCTCCTCCTTCAATTCAAAGGCCGACCGTGATCCTCCACTATTGACAAATCTCATTGTGGACAAATCCAGCTCATGGAATTTATTACAATTTGGAAAACTCTGCAGTTGCCAGTCATACATTGGTTCACAGGATTTCCAATCATATCCACTAACGTACTCTTCTGCATTGGGAGTGTACCAGGATGGGTTAATTTTTGGTGGATTGAGTGGGACGCTGCTGTCTTTAAAATCTAGTGTGTAGTTAACAGTGCGGTTATCTAGAGGGGCAATCGATAATTCACGTGGATACATCCTTCGAGGTGGACGAAACCAATCCCAAAAACTTCCTTGTAAATGTGGTGCGATGAATGATGAATCACCTACATGATGTGCTCCGTACCTACTGGAAACTTGCCAGCCTGCGTTCAGTTCGAAGATGAGAAGACACACCAACGCGCCGGGTATTAGCAGTTTGAATTTCAGATTGGATGATATCAGCATCCTGCGAACCTCTCTAAACGACAAGGATGAGGTATTACGATATGTCAGTCTCCTCGATCTCCCTACTCCAACATGATGTGTACTCATAGTATGATATAGATATAGCTATGAGTATCTAGATCTTATATATGGGAACACGATGAAGATGAAATCGCTAAAAACATACATAAAATAAATTGAAACGGGTCTACGAACCGCCAATTTTACTCTACTTATTCCTTCGTTAAATAAATAAGACAGCATCTCACATTTTGTTCCGTTCGTGGCGATGCGATGGGAAATGGGAACCCGACAAACCTTGCTGCAGTATTAGTGCTCAGTCCATAAGATGTACTCCTAGTAGTGTAGATGATAGTAGATAAATACTTGAGCAATACAACATTTTCCATCTTCTGTTGTATTTCTGTTGTGTTGCACATTGCCCATTGCCCATTGACAGTGACAAACCAACAAAGATAACGCGTGGAGGAAGACGCAAAGAAATATTTGTCGTTCTGGATCTTCTCATAAATTTATATGATTCGAGTGCAATCAGGTCTGTACATAAGAGCAGCCAAGTTCACCTATACTATGACCAGGTTTCCAACACGACAGCAACAAACCCCGCAGAGAAAACACTATCGATACTGTGTCAGGGGCGCAACAGTGTGCATGCTTTTCTCTTTGGTATTGCGCAACTTCTTATTTTCGCAACACCTACATAACTATCAACAGTCGCTTTACATACAGAGCAAAGAGAAGAGGTCGCTTTACATACAGAGCAAAGAGAAGATGAAGAGCAACATCCCGTCGGTATATGGTCGCAAACCACGTGTTGTAACAATTTCATCTTTGCAATATGAACCATCCTCAAAACTGCCGAGATTCCGGCGCCCAGAACTGTTGACAATTCTTTATACTTCATCTTCAGCAAGAAACAAAGCTTCAAATGAATTATCCGAATCAACCACCAGTGGACACTTTATAGAGCCTAGTTGGTACACTCCCAACGGACAAGATCTCTTGTGGGATAATGATAGGTGCGAGGCTATGTATCCTTGGCAGCTCGGGTCTTTCCAAAACTGCAATAAGTTTCATGAGTTGGACATGATACATTTGAAAGTGATTAATTCAGGTGGATCACGCACAGCGTTTGAATTGAAAGAACAACTGGATGATGGTATGGAGTACAAATTTGTTTACAAGAGTATGAAGTATCGCAGGGAAGTCGATTTTTACAAGGTCGATGAGCAAAGGAAGGATGCACTGATAATGGAGCGGGCGTCAAGCTCCAATTTCATTCCAGATATTCATGGATACTGTCAAAATGGAGTGATCATGGACTTCATGCCCGAGGGTAATATGCACGAATACATCAAAGCGGCACGCATTGCAAAGAAGAAAGGCAAGGATGGTTTGTCGCCTGTAGACAGATTAAGAATTGCCATTCATATTGCAAGTAGTGTTCGAGACTTGCATGGGACCGGAGATGACAAAGAGATACCAGCGTTTTATCACAACGATATATGTTGTCATCAATATCTGTTTCAGAATGGGATTTTCAAGCTAAACGATTTCAACTATGCAAGACCTATGACTTTCATGAAGAACAATGCAACCGAGAAAGCTCTTTGTCTTCGCACCTACACCAACATGGGCTATTGGAAGGGACGATCGTTCGAGGACCATTTAGCTCGAGCCAAAGATGCAAGATTAGAACCTTTCAGTGGAGATAAGACAGACATCAACATGATGGGCAACCTCATGTATTTGATATTGACTGATCTATACCTATTTGAAAAGCCAAAACTATTGACGAGGATCCAAACAACAGAGGCATTGGTTGCCGGAAAACGATCTCCGTACCCCGACGACATTGAAAACAGCACAGACCCAGCTCATGTCGCCGTGAAGAAGGCAATTGATATGTGCTGGGAGGAGAAATGGAGAGAGAGACCATCGGCAAGAATAATTGCAGATTACTTGATGAGACAATTACGAAACATAACAAACGAAGAAACTCCCGACTTACGAGTCACGTTGCCGGAAAGAGATCCAGATCAGAGACCAACGGATAGCGACTATCGGGCGAATACGTATAATTGATAATATGTGCATTAGTTTACATGTGAATTATTTACTCAACATTGCAAATCTCTTTGCAAGATCATTGTAGTCATCATCTCCTCCAGTCTTATCCTCTTCGTCATCGTCGACATTGCTTTTGGAATTTTCTCCTGCACGTTGAGTTCTACCGCGATTGCTTATTTCAGTGTTGTTGTTGGAGTTGCTGCCGCTGTGAGGTTGTGACTTGGGTGCTGCTGGAATGTAGGGTATGTCCGGTGGATCGTCTATATTGAAGTCATCATCATCATCTTTGTCAGGAACAACGGGTGGTGGTAACACTGGCGTATAAGCAATTTCTGTATCCTTGGGTGGTACTGGGAGAACAACCGGCGTTGTCGTGGGTAGTACCGGCGCACCCAATCCAGACCCAGCACCCTCTGCCACATCTTTGCCGATAGGAGCCGCCATCGGCTGCGAAATATCCTTTGCTTGTAGAGGAACAGTGGGCTTCCAACCCACCTGATGCTCATCCGAGATCTTCTCTAAATATGTCTGAACCCTGTAAGCTGCTGGAGGCTGCACTGACAACTTGGACGTGACACGTTCATTCAATATCCCGTCAACATTTCTCATTGCCATCTCATCAAATGCAGCTCCGAATTTATATCTCAATTGTTTACGCACTTCGATTAGCTCTGGAATGTCGACAATCGACGAAGCCCAAATGATTGTCGCGACTGTGGATAGCATATCAGCTGGGCATTCTTTCGATTGTGTTATGAGATTTATTCTCTCTGATAACAATTCACAACTCAATTGCAAGATTTCATATGCCTCCACGGTGTCATCGTCACGAATAAGGGCTTCGGCCCTGATGCGTGCCTTCTCCTCTTTAGGTGGATCTTCCGCAAGAAGTTTGGCAATTTCACGAATCTGCTGCTTCATCAAGGCTGATTTTTTGTTGGATGCGATGGTGAATCGGCTGACTGCCATCTTTAAATTGGTTTTCAGTTTGTTAGCTTTGTAGCCGCCGAAGAGAGGCATCTTTGTTGTGTGATTTTTATCAATATATGAATTGTTGGAATCTAGGGAGCTAAGCAATTCTCCTTGCAATGCTTATTGTACCGCATTCCTCGTGTTAGATCAATGCAAGAGCACCACACTAACGATAAGTAGCTTGCTTCAACAGTCAACAGTCAACGACACAAAAAATAAAAATGCAAGATCGATCGCGAAAGAGTCGAGTCAAACCATCACTGATCTGAGAAGAACGAAGAATTTTGGAGAGTGGACCACTAACTGCACTCTCTTCCTATTAGCAGCGCTTGGTCGAGCCATCATCTCTCTCTCTGTATGGCTCGGTAGGTATTTGCTATTGGCAATCGGCACCATTTGATCATATGAGCTGTGAGATGCTAAGAAGTAGCTGATCAGCTTCCACAAGCTATGCAGCCACAACCAACAGCAGACGATGCTACTGCCGACGATTTAATCTTTCTGCTTTCCATCGTCGGAAACCCTAATCGGGTAATTGCTGAACAAGAGAGGAAGCAAAAGTCGACACAACATCATGACTCTTCAAGATCAAATAGTTCGCCCAAGACATCAAAATATCGTGAGAAAGATACGCCATCAGCGTGGTGGCAGTCGGTGCTGGCTACCTTGCCAACAAAGCGAAGACAACTCATTGTGGCGCTTGAAGAATTGGCAAATATCTATCACAAATGGAGTCAAAACTCATTAGCCAATAATGGCGACCGGATAGACGATAGACAAGCAAGCAGCAGTAGTGCAGCTTTGGATGAGATTGGTGAATTAGTAGAAAAGATAGAACAGAATGCGTCAAATATTCGGAAATACATCACATCCTACCTCGAATCCATCAAAGATTGCAAACATGCGTTACAACTGTTTTGGATCAATCACATCGACAGTAACAATGACTACGAAAACGTCTCACAACTCTCTCAAATTGGATATCAATTGTCATCTCAACTCCTGCAGCAACTTATATGGGACGAAGAACTGGCACAAAATGCAATCACCCAACTTCTCAACGAAGAATTGTACACTCCAAACCAAGAAACCAGCGTCATACACAAACTCAACACATATTCAAGCGCCATGTCAAGCATGATTCAAATTGACAAATCGTTTTGGAAATTTGTGGAACGAGAGGTGTATGACGAAACTGAGTTGGAGAACAATAGTGAAGATCCACATTTGTTGAATGGAGAGGCTTCTTCGCAAGTTGTGTACCTTAAAACGTTGGTCAGATCTGTACAAGTGGTGGGCAATGATGCATGCACAAACTCTCGTGAGGACGTTTCCGATTACACAGTATCCTTACATGAAGGTATCATGAAAAGTGCTTCGGTGGAGGAAGCAGTTCAAGAGTTTTTCAACTACAATCCTTCTTCACATGAAAAATCCAATACACTGTCCAAAGTAACATGGAGAAGTTGTCTAATTACGTCTATATTGGTAACAGGTCAAGAAGGGTCTGGGAAAACTCATCTACTTGACACAATTCAGCGGCAGCAAACAAGCAACAAGGAAGCCACCAGTGTTCGAATAATACGCCCAAAATATCCGGTAGACCTCGTAGGGAGTTCTATAGGCTCCTCTGAAGATCGCCTCATTGCATTGTTTTCGTACGCATACGATATCATAACCACTTGCAAAAATACCTCATTATCGGCTGTCAATTATACAAAATGCTTGGTGATGCTTGATGATGTAGACAAACTCCTCTCACTATCCGAGGATGGAAATACCACAGGCGCATTGGCTGATTCAAGCAATGCCACACACTCAGCTTATTACTTTGTAGGCAGGAGATGCAAAGCTCTATTTCTTAGTATTCTTGATTCGCTTCGTGAAAAAGATTCCAGTATCAATGGACATATCTTACTATTGTGCACATCACGGGCACGATGTGACGAAATCGTGTCTCGGATTGATGAAGTGTTTGTGAAGCAAGAACCAGATGACGACCAGCGTAGGGAAATGATACTTTCATGCCTTGCTGCAGATTATTGCAACGACGAAAAGAGTACGGAACCTGAGCAAGAGGCCAATGATAGTATTGATGAATTGCTGTCACTGGTCGTTCGCCACACCACAGGAAAATCTGCTTTTGAAATATCACAATGTTGTCGCAAAGTACTATTGATCTGTGCAGAAGCTTCGCCTTCTATTGATAAAAGTCATTCAAGCCTTCGCAGACGACTGACATGTCTTGACAATATGATCAAAGATGCACCTCCACCGTCACTTCGTGGAGGGTCTCTGGATGGAGTTGTTGATATGAAGGTAATCACACCGGAAGAACTTGAGGCTAGACTCATACGAGATTCGGGTGGAGAAATTTCCCTCCCGCTGTATGGTTTAGATGCAAAGCGAGCATATGAGTCATTAATGAATGTTGTCATCACACCGCTTTGTCGTTCGAATGAAATTGTAGAATTGTTGTATGGAGGCAATACGGCAGATACCCCTGATGGTTCTAAGCAAGCACATGTCAAGCCAATCAAAGTCGGAGCACTACTTATCGGAGGTCCAGGAGTAGGCAAAACTTCTCTTGCCTACCACTGTGCATCTGTTGCGGCAAGTATGGCCAGAGGTATTACGCTACTTGATGTAAGCTGCACTTCACTAATTCACAAAGAACTGGGAGGGTCAGAACGTGCTGTTCAACAACTCTTCAGTGCAGTTCGTGCAGCTTCGCCTTGTATATTACTCCTTGATGGTATAGAGAACATTGCTCCATGTCGTGGCAATGACAATACATCTGAGGGGACCATGGATCGAGTTCTATCCATGTTTCTAACCGAAATGGATGGCATAGAATCAGGGAAGCCTTTTGGGAATGTGGCAGTGATTGGTATAACGTACGATGCAAACTTGATAGATCCGTCACTTCGCAGGCCAGGGAGGTTGGAAAAGACCATCCCTCTTGGAATGCCCGATACTGAGGCCAGGACGGAGCTCGTGAGGCGCGAAATTGGGAGAATGAATTTGGACTTTGCAGCAGCGGAATACTTTGAGCCCAAAAATGTAGAAGAGTTGTCGCGATTTGTGGCGATTGAGTCTGTCGGTATGTCAGCCGTAGAAGTCATTGCAATTTGTAAGGAGGCAGCAATGGAATGCCTTCGAGAAGTAGAGTTTGATGTGACAAATCAAAAGCCCCTCCTAAGGTACAAGCATTTCAAATGTGCAGTGAACAAGATGAAAGGGCGAGAACGATAATATGGAGTGTTCTGTTTATTCTATCTTGCTTGAGCTGATGGATTTACTCTTCAGAGAGGGTATTGGTATTAATAATTGCCTCCTTCAAGTACTGGTTTGAGCATTTCTCAACTATCCCACCCATCAATTGTCCTTTGTGTATTTGCTTAGAATCGACAATGGGCCATAGTTCCTCTCAGCCTCGAATCAAATTTTGTACGTTTTATGATATCCAAGCTTCTTCGAAGTTAGAGTTATACCGGAAATCTGAGGGGCCTCAGTCCCGTATATTCGTGACTTACTTTGGGCCATGCCGCCGTGCGTGAAGGAGCTTGTCCCGCCGCCGCGTGAACGCGCAATACCTATCTATGTATTCATAATATCGTATATCTAAGTATGGTACATAAGTAAGTGTCACTCTTGCTTGGGTTAATTATATCCCTTGGGTTTAACCTGGGAGTGTGGTTCACACTCAAAACAGCAAAAGCAGTAACGAGCCCACGTACACGAGAATTACCTCAGCCACACCCATGTACAAAACAAATTGCTTAAGCCATCGAAGTCAGGCCCAACAAGAGCTGAATCTGTTGGGCGACAGACGCATTCTCAGGTACGGACAAGTTCGCAGTTCTCATTATTTCTTAGTTGTGAAGCTGTATCAGTCAAATGAAACGACACGGCTAATTACGTCTTTTAGTCAGCTTTTAGTTGTTATTATTTCTCAGTTGTCTGCGAGCGAACCCGAACCCATTGTCGGAGTGGTGCTGCATTTACTTGCTTCTTGTCTTGTGCAAACAATCAAACCATATCATCCAACAAACTCACTTCTTTACAACTCAAATAATCAATATCGGTGCAGTAAAGATGATGCCCTCTGGTGATGATGTTCCAACAACAATCGTTTGTCGTTTCGATGAACCCGAAAATGCAGAAGATGATGTTATGATGGACGCCCTTGACTTTTCCATATCACTCCGATCGTCCTTGAACGACAGCTGCCATCTCATAGACGACATGTCAGGCTCCATCGCCACCGGAATTAAGAGTGATCATGTTACAGATCAAGAGCTATGTGCCATGAAAGACATGGTTGCATCGATGAGGAGAAACCCAGAACTGCTGAATCAGTCCCCTGTCATGCAGAAGGCTTGCTTCACCAGCTCCTCCCATCGCCGCCATACAATAGAAGGAACTTCACCAGGCGAGACCGATGCCGTCAAGAATGAGGACTTGTGTGCTATGAAAGATATGATTGCATCCATGCGCAAGAATCCCATGCTACTCTACCAATCACCCATCATGCAGAAGGCTTGCTCCACCACCAATAATACTTCCGCGGTAAGTCATGGTACACCAAGTCTCATTTCTCCTCATGAGACAACTCCTCCTACGAATACATCAAGTCGTCGTCCGCTTGGCACCAAGTTCGATCCTTCTACATTTCCAACCTTGCCGTTGCCATCGGCTCGTGGAGTATCAATAAATAAGACTTCTGTGAAGGCCCCATCATCACCAACAGCTGTTGCTGCACCAGCATCAGCAATGAAGTTGGATACAAACAACGCGCTGCTAACAAAAACTAGACCGAGATCAATATGATGGATTTGATCTGCTAAAGAGAACAGAGACGAGAAGTACAGAAACATTGACAATTATTGCTGTTAATTCTCCTGCGCTTACTCCTACTTCACAAAAGATATTCATACTAATCTAGAGAGCTCAATCATTATTACTTGATTTATCTTCTTCTGTAGTATGATGATGTCTATTTAATTCATATATTCGCATCTCTTCCTCGTCGTAAATCAATGAAGCCTGGATGCCACCACTACCTCCTACAGAAGCTTGATCCTTCTTGCTCTTCTCTTCACCATGATTGCCACTATTTAATGGCACACGAAAACGATAAGACATGATCCAACAACCAGGCTGACACTCTCTTTCTATCAAATTTGCAATCCGTGGCATAAGAGGAGCAACACCAAAGATCATTGTACAATTGGCATTCCGTAAACTGGTTTGGGAAATTGATGCAGAAAACATGTCACCGATTTTCAATTCAGAATTGGTCCTTATTTTCTTATTGTTACTTAGTAAACGGCGTATAGATGATATTAACCATAGGGTTGGGTTCATTTCTATGCCTGTGGCACGCCATCCGAGAGATGAGGCGGCCAGAACCGCTGTTCCATCACCTGACCCTAAATCCACAAAGTGTAATTGTTTGGTTATATTCCTTGATTTGATTGTTGTATCGATGCCTCTTTGTTGCAAACTGTTTGCAATCATTTCATTATTCCGCTTTGATAGAAAAGTCAATGCCTTCTCAACCTTTTGTCTTGGTGTGGACATATATGGCAAGCTTGATTTGAGTTGCATCGTGATGAATGGTGTTGTAAGGGCTATGATCGTTACAAAGCTTCCACCTATGAGGCCAAATGCAATGTTGGAGGTGGAAGTTTGTTCCTCCGGAGGCAATCCGATGTTATTATTTTGTTGTTGGCCCATTTGATTTATATATTGATATTGATGCTCCCAAGCTAAAGCTCACTCATATCTACCTCATTCACAGCTCGACTGTTGGATGATTGCTGATTGCTGATTGCTGATTGCTGATTGCTCTCCTGGATGGGGAGAAAAAGGAAAATAGAAAGTGATGGAATAAACAGGCCCATGAGACTAGCAAATCTACAGGGCCTTTTCCTGTACAGCCCAAACGTACCGGGCAATGAAAAACGGCCGCCGCCATGGAGGTTTTCCCTTGGTGCATCGACATCAACCATCGATCATCGATCGATCGCCACATTCATTGCAACACTCTCTCTCGCGCAGAAGTCTCAAGGGAAGAAGAGCAATCGAACGACATCGCTACACCATGGTCAAATCATCCGCCGCCGCCGCTGCTACTGCAGTCTTCGTCGCCTCAATCCTTCCCGGAAGCTCTGCTCAAGAAGCAAAACTGTGGTATCCGGACTATTCAACTTCTTACGAATCAGGTCGATGCACCGACCAACCATCCTCCTCTCTTCTAAAGCTGGCCAATTACGCCTCCTTTGGCTATAAAGATCAAGCAACATGTTGTCAGGAGTCCTTTCCTGGTCAGATGAAGACCTCAAGCTGTGCGTCAGACGGCTTAACAACAGGTAATTCTGACATTCCAGAGGCCGACAATTTCGATGTGGATGTTGTCTTCGAGAAGCTTATGAACGATACTGTGGCCTTTGAAACATATCGAGCAGAGCAGGAAAAGTACTGGTTTACGTTATCGTCAGTTCTCACCTCGCTGTATTCATAGAAGACGATTCCGTCTTTTGAGCGGGTTGTTGTCAGATATCAGATACATATGCCTTTCAGAGAACGAGCGAGACGAAGAGAGTTTGTTCAGCCATGCCAGGAGACCTTGTACAATAGAAAAAATTAAGATATAATTACACCAATGCAAATACAATTTCATTTTTCTTTGTTATTGGATGGACTGAATGAACCGGCAATATTATTTTCAGTGCATAAATTGAAAGCGAGAGAAAGATACATTGGTATTGGAAGAGTTGTTTGAAGAACAAAAATGATAATGAGGGGAAGACGAACATCATCCTGGTGCTTTCACTCTAAAATGAGCAGAAGTTCGATTAGAACAAAGACTTCACTTGACAACCAACACAGATATGTACAAAACACTCAAAGGAACCGAAACCTTGTTCGTTTTTCTACCTTTCCCAAAGCACACCCTCTTAATGTTTATTCTGTCGCACTTGTTAATGCTCATCTTCATTAATCAAAATCATAACGATTTCCTCAGTCACCTTAGCAGCGACAGCGACTTGCCCAGGTCTATTACTGGAAGAGCTTTCATCTGAGCCTCGAAAGCAGCAGATGAAGAACGAAGGAACTATGTCAATGTATGACATTATCTTTAGGAAAGAGCCGTAAAAAATAGAATAAACAAACATATGAACTATTATTTCAACTCTTTAACCTATACAAACTCATTCTTCGCTGAATATATCTCCAAACGAAGAGACCTGATCTATTCCCCAAGGCACGCCTTTCGTGACGTATTTTCTCACACTTGGACTTCTCCGTCACCCATAGCGTTGCCAATTACTTGCTCAGCCACCTCAGCAGCAACAGCAGACATGTCCACAGGATTATCCAAGCTTGTTTCAGGAAGAGCTGGCACCTGAGCTTCCATGGCAGCAGCAGCAACAACAGGCATCTGTTGCTGAGTAGATTCAGCCCTTTTGGCATTCGTCTTTCTCGCCTTGGCCCTTTCTCTCCTCTTGCGGTTTCTTTCTGCCAACTCCTCCTTCGATAGCTTTTGGTATCTATCTCTTTCGAGCTTGGCCCTGCGTGCATTACGAGTTTTTCGATCTTCTCCTTCCAAAGAATGATAGCGCTGGCGTTCCCGTTCACGACGACGTTGACGAGCTGTTTCCCCTTGCTTATGATACAACTCACGACGATGAGCATTGTATGCAGCACGTTGTGTGGGAGACATGGTAGCATAACGACGACGATCCTTCATACGCCTGGCTGCCAAGAGGTTGTCTTCCTTGTCGTCATCTTGGTCATCAGGATCATAAGGAATATCGTGCTCCATGTTCATCAGTTTGGGTGATGGGAGCGCGGGTACTGCTACATCCCCTACTTCCTGAGGAAATTCTGTGGCTGTTTCGTCAGCTTTAGGCATTGATGCAGCTACTTGACTCGCAGCAGCGGCGGCAGCAGTTGCGAGTAACTATTATTTTGGTTGGGAAAAGAGCATGATTAGAATGATGTGATCAACTCTCAAAACAAGAGATTGATGGAAATGCAATATGTCGAAAAAATATTTACTCACAGCTTGATCAACAACCACCGCCATTCCATCAGCAGCTTGTACTGCAGCTGCAGCGGCTGTATTGAAATATTGAAGAAAAGATTGTGGTAATTTTTAGTCAGTTCGACATACCATCATAAAAAAGCTTTGAGGCAGCAACATCATAAATAATATGATGTGTCAAAAGGATTAATCGCCAAACTTCAAAAAATTTCTACTCACCGGCAGCGGCAAGAGCCATCTCATCGTCTCCGTCAGTGCCATGCACACCCACTCCTACACTATCCAATCCAAGAGAATCCACTGCGGCTTCAGCAGCCTCTGCGGCGGCGGCGGCTTCCATTGCCGCTGCGGTGGCGTCCTGGTGGAAAAAGTAATATTGGAGGGAGGGGGGTGAGTAAATATACAGAAAAAATCTTCTTTTCAGCTTTGTATATTAGCATGCCAATGACAAAAAAATTAACGCCCATATTATGCAGCAACTATCTAACGGGGCAATCATGAAACACATCATGACAACATCATCTTGTGTCAACCACCCGCCTCTTACCTCTCCGGCATCCAAGGGCTGATGATCCTCATCCTGCGCGGCCAACGGATCGGCAACGCCATCCGGCTTGATCTTTCTTGCTGATTTGCGAGGCATCTTTTGATCTTGCTCTTTATTATCAAGGTTGTCTGTACGCTGGTCAGATGGACAGTAGGGGTCTGTGCTCGTAGCGGCGTCTGTTTTGGTTTGCTTGCAGTTTGCTGTTGTTGCCGTTTTGCGTTGTTGGTTAGTGGGTGGATGGGTGCGTGCTAGCGGCTGGCGGTCCGTTTCCGTTTCTCGTATCGAGCCCATTTTGGCGGGGAGGAGAGGAGGGAGCAGGAGAAACGAAACGCTCACTTTTTTGGCGACTTGCGGAGCGGAGCGGAGGAAGCAGGAATGGGAATACATAGGAATGAAGCAGTGCTGGGGTAGTGTTGTACAACATAGACAATACTTTAGTAGCGAGCAGCTCTATTTTAAGTTACCGGAGTATATCACCTTTGCAACATTGACTACAATAGAGAATCAACCCATCGAGGCTTTGTCCAAGAGCAGCGTGGATAGACGCCCAGTCGCCTTTCTCGCCTGTGAAAAATTGCCTTGAAAATTCTAGTTTCCTTGACACCTAAAAAATGTGCCAAGTTCCCACACGTCGTTCAAAGGGCTTATTGCTCACATGCGCGTTATCATTCATCATTTCATCTATCCCTCTTGCTATTGTACTCTTCGTCTACAACCCACATATTGTAAATGAACGAGCTGGTTCCGCATGCATGGCGTCGGAACTGCTACCCGACGTAGATGAAAGGGTGGCTGAGGTCCAGGCGGCCGCGGATGCACAGAGAGACCAATTGGTAGAAGAGCTAGGCAGATTTCAAAGAGCAAACCGGGAGCTACGCAAGCAGCTCTCAGAATCTCGGGAGCTCGCAGGGTCTACCAAAGAAAATGTAATGTTAATCGAATCAAATGATTGCGAGAGAGATTTAGCTCGGGCAACAAGTGGTTTTCAGGAAAGTTACCGACGGTTTGAAATAGTAAAAGGATACTTTGACAAATGTAAGGACCAAACTACACGGCTGGGTAAGGTTTTGATCGATGCTGAGAAGGAGATTAAAAATTTGACAAAGAAATTGACTACTTGCAACATTATCAATAACAAAATGGAGGGTGAGAAGCGTATTGCAGAAAGAAAAAAATCCCCAAGGAACACAACAATACCCCCTAGAATGTAGGTTTCATGTTCCATATTATTTCATAGTCATCACAGTTTAACAGAGGAATATGTATGTTAAAATTACTAATTTACGACTCTGGGACATGAAGATAAATATATAAAGTATCGATGATCAATCCAATTATGAATGGTCCTATCGGTGTACTAGCCATCTCCTCTCGCTCTCTAGACAGAGAGTGTATGGTATCTACCTATTATGAGTTATTGATGTTGCTCGTTGCGCACGTTGGCTCAATCATCATCATCATCATCATCATCATCATCATCATAACATAAAGCTGTGTGCGTGCTCCGCGTGTGTGTGTGTGTGCGTGTGTGGTCGCCGAATTTATTTTTCTACTGTTCCGGCGTTGGGCCGCCTGTAGA
>JALLBH010000424.1:20000-21716 GCA_036940005.1 Skeletonema menzelii | reverse complement strand
AGGTGTTTGTCTTAACTAAAATATAAAAATTTGTTCGATTATGTAAATATATAATAACCGAACAATCATTTCATAAATTTATATAAAATTTAGAAATATAATCCTAACATATCAGGGAAAAAGCGATTTATTTCAATAATAAATCCTGCAGTAAATGTCATCCATAATGTTAAAAGAACAGGAGCTGTTGATAGATATTTTTGAAAATCATTCATATTAATAAAATCAATATTAGCGTAAATAATTAATGAGGTTAACGAGGTGAAACAGTTATTTCTTCACTAACTGCTACTAGATCATTACTGATTAATTCTTGCCATGCAGAAATTGGCCAAATGTAACCAGTTGTCATAATTTTTAGTGCTAAAGGAACATTAATAATAATTTCACTTTCACTAGGATTAGCACTTGTACTTACAGCACGTAAGTATTTACGGCCAACCCATCCAATCCAACCAGAAATATAAATAAAACCAAATCCAGGTAATATAAATTCTGCTGCATGACTCCATCGACCATCTGCAACTAAATGAGGTAAGCCATCTGTCCCACATAATAACTCAGAACGAGAATATTTGTCGAATCGAGCTTGTGTACGCTCAATTTGTTGTTGTAAAGCTAAAGCTGGGGGAGAATCTGCTTCATATTGGCTTGCTCGTTGCTGTAATTTTTTTACACTTGCATTTAATCGTTTTGTAAAAGCTGGAGACTCACTACATTTAGTTAATCCACCAATATCAGCTAACGCTTGGTTTGGAGTTAAAGCAATTAAAACGGCAAACAATAAAGTTAATAAATTGACACGTTTCATTAGAAATCAAAAGAATTAAAAATATATAATTTAGTAAAAAATTTCATAAAAATTAAAATTACTAATATATATAATAATTTAGTTTTAAATAAAAAACCATTTTTATTTAAATAAGTAAAAATTAAAAAACATTATAAAAAATATGTTAAATTCATAAAAGACTTAATCTAAGTATATAGAAAAATTAAAGAGTAAATAGATAACATCTACTCTTTAATTTTTTATAAATTATTCAAGGTCACGACGGTTCGGGTTTCGTGAAGGATCACTTGAAAGGAAACCAAAAATAAATAAAGAAACAAAAAAGATAACTGTTGTATAAACTAAAATTTTTAAAGTTAACATTTAATTTTTCCTAAAAACTGTTTTTAATAATATTAATTATACTAAAATATAATAATTATTAATTATTTAATTGAATAATTAATCTTAATTATGAATTAGCTAAATAAACTTTTATGATTTTAAAAGTAATGGATATACTTTAAAAACTGATATTTCAACTTGTTTATCTACTGAATTAAGAGTCTGATGGGCATCAATATTTCTAACCGAAATATAACCCTCAATTATAATATAATCATCAGCTTGGTAATATCTTGCTACATCATAACTAAGATTTCCCCAAACTGAAAGTTGAAGAATTGTTTTAACATTATTTTTTCTAATTTGTGGTAATTGTACTATTAATTCAGTAAGTGATGTACCATCTGTAAAAAAACTCTGTCCACAATTCTTAATAATTTTCACTGTAAAAATGCTGTAATTCATATTACAAATATATGAATTTTATATTACTAGATTCTTTTGTTTTTGAATATCTTCAAAGTTAATATCTCGTAATCGTTTTAATAATCTAATGAAATATTCTAAGAAATAATCATCTAATTGATTAATTTCATCTG
>JALLBH010000424.1:7500-12500 GCA_036940005.1 Skeletonema menzelii | reverse complement strand
GTGTTTTTAAATTTAATGTCATACGTAAAACCTTATTAAATATTTAACGTTCTATTTATATTTTAATAGAAAATCTTTTTTTTTACGTTAATTTATTAAATTTTCTAGCGGAGAATGGATTTGAACCATTGACCTTCGGGTTATGAGCCCAACGAGCTACCAGACTGCTCTACTCCGCGATGATTAGTAAAATAATGATACACTATTCTACGTAAATAGGAAAGAGTCAATATTAAGAAAAATTAAGGTAAAAAGAAATTTTCTAATATTGACACCTATTTACTACTAAAAGAATTAAATTGAAAAATTTAAAAAAACAGCAAATGAGAAATAACCTATCATCAAAATAATTGTAAGATTATTTAAAAACTGTTCTGCTGAACTAGGAGACCCCAATAAATTACTTTTTGTTGAAAAACTTGCAAGTCCTTGATTTTGCGGTGTGCGTAAAAAAATTAGACCAATTAAAACTATACTTAAAATTACCCAAATTATTTTTAACATAAATTACTATAATTTTTTTATTTATTGTAGTCAAAATTTATAAACTTAACAATGAGTATTATAATTCTATTGTGTATCAATTTTAATTGTAGATATAAAAAATTACCCCCAAGGGAATTCGAATCCCTGTCTGCTCCGTGAAAGGGAGCTGTCCTAGGCCTCTAGACGATGGGGGCATAAATTAATTTATTTTAATTTTTAAAGAGCGGGCAACGCGATTCGAACGCGCGACATCAACCTTGGCAAGGTTGCGCTCTACCACTGAGCTATGCCCGCACTAATATTAAAATATTTATACTTTATATAAAACTAACTGTCTATTATAGTCCTATATATATATATATAATATAGTACGTGACCAAATTTGTCAACATTTTAAATATATTTAGAAATTATAGTTTAAACTATAATTTCTAGATTAACTAAATTGATGATGAAATACCATCCGCAGTTGCAATTGCAACAACAAGACCAACCCAAAGTTGGAAAGCTTTATTAAATTGATCTTTTGAACTTTCCCATTCACCTGGTGTAGCTAAAGCTACTGGAACAGTTACAACTAAAGCTAATGAAATTAATACAAGTAAAGCTGTTAAAGCAGTTATCATAAATATTCCTTTAAATTTTTTATATTGATGATCTAAATGAATAATCGATTAAATCTTAAAGATTCCCTTTTTTTAAGGCTAGTAAAATAATAACAGCTGGGCCTAATAATCCAATTAAACCTGTTGATACTAGCTGACCTATAACCTGCCAATTAACCATTTTTAAAATCCTTAATTTATAAATTTCTATTAAAATTTTAAATAACAAAATAACCTATAATGCTAAATATAATTCTAGTTTAAAATTCTTAAAGTAAATATATTATTTTAAATAATATTTAAAATAATATATTTACTTTATAAAGGATAATTGAAAATATAAAAAATAAATCTAAAAAAAAATAATACTTTTTTACTATTAAAATGCTTAATTTTTCCATGTTTTCATGGTATTATTAAATTAGGGTTGCTAACTCAATGGTAGAGTACTCGGCTTTTAACCGATTTGTTCTGGGTTCGAGTCCCAGGTAACCCAATTCAATTAATTTCTAAATCGAATTTTTAAGACTATAAAAAATTTATTCAATTTAGAAATTGAATAAATTTTTTATAGTCTTAAAAATTCGATTTAGAAATTAATTGAATTGGGTTACCTGGGACTCGAACCCAGAACAAATCGGTTAAAAGCCGAGTACTCTACCATTGAGTTAGCAACCCTAATTTAATAATACCATGAAAACATGGAAAAATTAAGCATTTTAATAGTAAAAAAGTATTATTTTTTTTTAGATTTATTTTTTATATTTTCAATTATCCTTTATAAAGTAAATATATTATTTTAAATATTATTTAAAATAATATATTTACTTTAAGAATTTTAAACTAGAATTATATTTAGCATTATAGGTTATTTTGTTATTTAAAATTTTAATAGAAATTTATAAATTAAGGATTTTAAAAATGGTTAATTGGCAGGTTATAGGTCAGCTAGTATCAACAGGTTTAATTGGATTATTAGGCCCAGCTGTTATTATTTTACTAGCCTTAAAAAAAGGGAATCTTTAAGATTTAATCGATTATTCATTTAGATCATCAATATAAAAAATTTAAAGGAATATTTATGATAACTGCTTTAACAGCTTTACTTGTATTAATTTCATTAGCTTTAGTTGTAACTGTTCCAGTAGCTTTAGCTACACCAGGTGAATGGGAAAGTTCAAAAGATCAATTTAATAAAGCTTTCCAACTTTGGGTTGGTCTTGTTGTTGCAATTGCAACTGCGGATGGTATTTCATCATCAATTTAGTTAATCTAGAAATTATAGTTTAAACTATAATTTCTAAATATATTTAAAATGTTGACAAATTTGGTCACGTACTATATTATATATATATATATAGGACTATAATAGACAGTTAGTTTTATATAAAGTATAAATATTTTAATATTAGTGCGGGCATAGCTCAGTGGTAGAGCGCAACCTTGCCAAGGTTGATGTCGCGCGTTCGAATCGCGTTGCCCGCTCTTTAAAAATTAAAATAAATTAATTTATGCCCCCATCGTCTAGAGGCCTAGGACAGCTCCCTTTCACGGAGCAGACAGGGATTCGAATTCCCTTGGGGGTAATTTTTTATATCTACAATTAAAATTGATACACAATAGAATTATAATACTCATTGTTAAGTTTATAAATTTTGACTACAATAAATAAAAAAATTATAGTAATTTATGTTAAAAATAATTTGGGTAATTTTAAGTATAGTTTTAATTGGTCTAATTTTTTTACGCACACCGCAAAATCAAGGACTTGCAAGTTTTTCAACAAAAAGTAATTTATTGGGGTCTCCTAGTTCAGCAGAACAGTTTTTAAATAATCTTACAATTATTTTGATGATAGGTTATTTCTCATTTGCTGTTTTTTTAAATTTTTCAATTTAATTCTTTTAGTAGTAAATAGGTGTCAATATTAGAAAATTTCTTTTTACCTTAATTTTTCTTAATATTGACTCTTTCCTATTTACGTAGAATAGTGTATCATTATTTTACTAATCATCGCGGAGTAGAGCAGTCTGGTAGCTCGTTGGGCTCATAACCCGAAGGTCAATGGTTCAAATCCATTCTCCGCTAGAAAATTTAATAAATTAACGTAAAAAAAAAGATTTTCTATTAAAATATAAATAGAACGTTAAATATTTAATAAGGTTTTACGTATGACATTAAATTTAAAAACACCGTTTCCTACTTTTGGTGGAAGCACAGGTGGCTGGCTACGTGCGGCTGAAGTTGAAGAAAAATATGCTATCACTTGGACAAGCGCAAAAGAACAAATCTTTGAAATGCCAACAGGTGGATCAGCTATAATGCGTAATGGTGAAAATTTATTATACTTAGCTCGTAAAGAGCAGTGTTTAGCACTTAGTACGCAACTTAGAACTTTCAAGATAAATGATTATAAAATTTATAGAATTTTCCCAAGTGGTGAAGTACAATATTTACATCCTAAAGATGGTGTTTTCCCTGAGAAAGTAAATCCAGGACGAACATCAGTAAATAGTCGTGGGTTCTCTATCGGTAAAAATCCTAATCCTGCTTCAATTAAATTTAGTGGAATTACGACTTATGAAAGTTAATTTATATTAAGATTAGTATAATTACTAATCTTTTGGCGAGATGGCAGAGTTGGTCGATTGCGTCTGATTTGAAATCAGATGAATCTTTGCGGATTCCGTGGGTTCGAATCCCACTCTCGCCTTTATTATTCTTAAAATAAACCTTAGAAGTTCTCATATGTGCTTAACTGTGTAAAAATCTTTTATGACTATTTCTTATGGGTAAAGTATATGATTGGTTTGAAGAACGATTAGAAGTTCAAGCCATTGCAGATGATATTTCAAGTAAATATGTACCACCACATGTAAATATTTTCTACTGTTTTGGTGGGATTGTTTTTACATGCTTTTTAGTTCAAGTTGCTACAGGGTTTGCAATGACATTCTACTATCGACCTAGCGTTGTAGATGCATTCGCATCAGTTGAGTACATTATGACAAGTGTAAACTTTGGGTGGTTAATTCGTTCAATTCACCGTTGGTCAGCAAGTATGATGGTAATGATGTTAGTATTACACGTATTCAGAGTATATTTAACAGGTGGATTTAAAAAACCTCGTGAGTTAACATGGGTAACAGGTGTAATTTTAGCTGTTGTTACTGTTTCTTTTGGTGTAACGGGTTATTCTTTACCTTGGGATCAAGTTGGATTCTGGGCTTGTAAAATTGTAACAGGGGTTCCTGCAGCTGTTCCAGTTGTTGGACCGCCATTAGTTTTAGTTTTACGTGGTGGGGAAAGCGTTGGTCAAAGTACACTAACACGTTTCTATAGTGCACATACTTTCGTTTTACCATTAGCAGCTGCAGTGTTAATGTTAACACACTTCTTAATGATTCGCAAACAAGGTATTTCAGGACCTCTTTAATCTGAAGTATATAATTTAAATTTAATCTTTTTGATAAGGAATTATTATGTCAATAATTAAAAAACCAGATTTAACAGATCCAAAACTAAGAGCAAAACTTGCTAAAGGTATGGGACATAACTATTATGGTGAGCCTGCATGGCCAAATGATTTATTATACCTTTTCCCAGTTTGTATTTTAGGAACATTTGCGTGTTGTATTGGATTAGGTGTAATGGCTCCAACACAAATGGGTGAGCCTGCAGACCCATTTAACACACCTTTAGAAATTTTACCTGAATGGTATTTCTTCCCAACTTTCAATTTATTACGTATATTACCAAACAAATTATTAGGAGTTTTAGCTATGGCTGCAGTTCCTGCTGGTTTAATTACGGTACCATTTATTGAAAATGTAAACAAATTCCAAAATCCATTCCGTCGCCCGATTGCAAGTTTAGTATTTATTTTTGGCTTCATCTTTGCTGTTTGGT
>JALLBH010000424.1:0-2500 GCA_036940005.1 Skeletonema menzelii | reverse complement strand
TTAACAAAAGGTTATCCTGTTAGGTGTTTAGTTCGTAATTTTCGTAAAGCTAGTTTTTTAAAAGAATGGGGTGCAGAATTAATTTATGGAGATTTAAGTATACCTGAAACGATACCACCATGTTTGCAAGGAATTACTGCTGTTATTGATGCATCAACGAGTCGCCCATCAGATTTAGATATAGTAAAAACGGTTGATTGGGATGGTAAACTAGCCTTAATCGAAGCTGCAAAAGCAGCAAAAATTAAGCGCTTTGTCTTTTGTTCTACACAAAATTTAGATCAATTTTCTAATATCCCTTTAATGAGAATGAAACAAGGAATTGAAATTAAATTAAAACAAGCACAAATTCCTTATACAATTTTCCGTTTAACGGGATTTTATCAAGGTTTAATAGAACAATATGCAATTCCAATCTTAGAAAATTTACCTATTTGGGTAACTAATGAAAATACTTGTGTTTCGTACATGGATACACAAGATATTGCAAAATTTTGCTTAAAAGCTTTACAACTTCCTGAGACTGAAAATAAAACTTTCTCATTAGGTGGTCCAAAAGGATGGGTTTCTACAGAGATTATTAGTTTGTGTGAACAGTTAGCAGGGCAATCCGCTAAAGTTAATCAAATTCCACTTTTTGTTTTAAAGTTAACTACAAAGTTTTTAGGATTCTTTGAGTGGGGGCAAAATATTAGTGATCGTCTAGCTTTTGTTGAAATTTTGAATGTTGAAAATGATTTTTCAAAATCAACATTTGATTTATATAAAACATTTAAAGTTAAATCAGATGAAATTAATCAATTAGATGATTATTTCTTAGAATATTTCATTAGATTATTAAAACGATTACGAGATATTAACTTTGAAGATATTCAAAAACAAAAGAATCTAGTAATATAAAATTCATATATTTGTAATATGAATTACAGCATTTTTACAGTGAAAATTATTAAGAATTGTGGACAGAGTTTTTTTACAGATGGTACATCACTTACTGAATTAATAGTACAATTACCACAAATTAGAAAAAATAATGTTAAAACAATTCTTCAACTTTCAGTTTGGGGAAATCTTAGTTATGATGTAGCAAGATATTACCAAGCTGATGATTATATTATAATTGAGGGTTATATTTCGGTTAGAAATATTGATGCCCATCAGACTCTTAATTCAGTAGATAAACAAGTTGAAATATCAGTTTTTAAAGTATATCCATTACTTTTAAAATCATAAAAGTTTATTTAGCTAATTCATAATTAAGATTAATTATTCAATTAAATAATTAATAATTATTATATTTTAGTATAATTAATATTATTAAAAACAGTTTTTAGGAAAAATTAAATGTTAACTTTAAAAATTTTAGTTTATACAACAGTTATCTTTTTTGTTTCTTTATTTATTTTTGGTTTCCTTTCAAGTGATCCTTCACGAAACCCGAACCGTCGTGACCTTGAATAATTTATAAAAAATTAAAGAGTAGATGTTATCTATTTACTCTTTAATTTTTCTATATACTTAGATTAAGTCTTTTATGAATTTAACATATTTTTTATAATGTTTTTTAATTTTTACTTATTTAAATAAAAATGGTTTTTTATTTAAAACTAAATTATTATATATATTAGTAATTTTAATTTTTATGAAATTTTTTACTAAATTATATATTTTTAATTCTTTTGATTTCTAATGAAACGTGTCAATTTATTAACTTTATTGTTTGCCGTTTTAATTGCTTTAACTCCAAACCAAGCGTTAGCTGATATTGGTGGATTAACTAAATGTAGTGAGTCTCCAGCTTTTACAAAACGATTAAATGCAAGTGTAAAAAAATTACAGCAACGAGCAAGCCAATATGAAGCAGATTCTCCCCCAGCTTTAGCTTTACAACAACAAATTGAGCGTACACAAGCTCGATTCGACAAATATTCTCGTTCTGAGTTATTATGTGGGACAGATGGCTTACCTCATTTAGTTGCAGATGGTCGATGGAGTCATGCAGCAGAATTTATATTACCTGGATTTGGTTTTATTTATATTTCTGGTTGGATTGGATGGGTTGGCCGTAAATACTTACGTGCTGTAAGTACAAGTGCTAATCCTAGTGAAAGTGAAATTATTATTAATGTTCCTTTAGCACTAAAAATTATGACAACTGGTTACATTTGGCCAATTTCTGCATGGCAAGAATTAATCAGTAATGATCTAGTAGCAGTTAGTGAAGAAATAACTGTTTCACCTCGTTAACCTCATTAATTATTTACGCTAATATTGATTTTATTAATATGAATGATTTTCAAAAATATCTATCAACAGCTCCTGTTCTTTTAACATTATGGATGACATTTACTGCAGGATTTATTATTGAAATAAATCGCTTTTTCCCTGATATGTTAGGATTATATTTCTAAATTTTATATAAATTTATGAAATGATTGTTCGGTTATTATATATTTACATAATCGAACAAATTTTTATATTTTAGTTAAGACAAACACCT